>JADNSB010000088.1:0-83076 GCA_019695575.1 Angomonas ambiguus | reverse complement strand
AATATTAAGAGTCTTCTTTAGGCTCTTCTTGTTCACCTTGCCGGTGGGGTTGCGTGGGATCTCGGGGACAAAGAGATACCGACCCGGGCATTTGTACGGCGCGAGAACCTCCAAGGCCACCGCCTTCATCTCCTTCGTCAGCGCGTCATTCTCCACCACCTTGGTCGGCCCATCAAACTTCACCTGCAGTTTCGCGGCCGCCTCCGGTTGTAACGCAATGATCGCCACCACCTTTTCTCCCAGTGCCTGATCCTTCGATCCCACCACCGCAATCTCGTAGAAAAGATCCTTCCGTGACAGCAGCGCCGCCTCAATCTCCAGCGCCGAAAGTTTGTATCCGCGGCACTTGATGATGTCCACGCTAGAGCGGCCCAGGATAGTGTAGTTGGACGGCTTCCCCGGCACGTGCTTCACCCCCACCGTGTCTCCGGTATCGAAATATCGCTTCCCGGCGTCGTCGGTGCGCATCTCCTTCTGCGTCGCCTCCGGGTTGTTCCAGTAGCGGTCGAACAGCGACTCTGAGGCAATGGCCAGCGCCCCCACCTCGTCGTACATCTTTTCCGCCTCCTTCGCCTCACTGCTCTCCTCAGCCTCGTCCGCGTTCGCTGGCGTGTACACATACGTGTCGACGGTCGGCAACGGAGACCCCACCGTGCCAGGCACACGGTCCGACACGGGCCGTAGCACCTGACTGAGCGCCATTCCAATCTCCGTCATACCGTATCGCTCCAGCAGCGTGTGGCCGGAGAGCTCGCGAAACTGCTCCAGGGTCGGCACAGGGAGGGCCGCACTCCCGGACACCATTAGACGGATTCGTTCACTGCAAGCCTTTCTAAAACCAGTTCTTTCCACTCTAGAAAAATCGCGTTGAAGGGATGCGATAATCTTGGTGTAAATAGTAGGCACTGCCATGAATAAAGTGATATCACCCTTTTCTAGGCGGTGTGCGATGCGGGCGGGGTCGTCAAACTTGGTCACCACACAGCGCGCACTGGAGGCAAGGGCACAGAAGAGCACGTTGATCAATCCGTGTACGTGGTGCACCGGTAGGACGTGCAGAATGCTGTCGTCCGCCTTCCACTCCCAGGCCTCTTGCAACACTCGCACCATGTTGGTGACGCTTGCGTGGGAGTGCACCGCACCCTTCGGACGTGCCGTGGTGCCGGAGGTGTAGATCATCAAGCAGTCGTCGTACTTGGTCGGGCGGGAGGAGGGGTCCTCGTGCCAGCGACGGAACACCGGGTTCAGTTCATCGAGCTTATCGGTGTCGAAGCAGAGAATGTTTTTCTCCTCTTTGACGGTATCAACTCCCAAAGATTGTAAGTCCAACACACTGTGTACCTTGTACACCTTACCTCCCTGAGTGGCACTAGGGTCAAACTTCTTAATGTCTTCCTTTTTTTTTACAAACAGAGGGTCATACTCTTTAGGAAACTTTTCCTTGAGAAGGGCGGTTTCTCCCAAAATACTACGGGACCCACTGTGCTCTAGCACATACATCAGCTCGTCGTCGTAGTGCTGCGCCACCGACATCGGCGTCACCAGCTGGTTCAGCGACCAGCCCGCCAACAGTGCCACAGGAAAGGCGTACCCAGGACCGGCCATCACCGCCATGGAGTACGCACCCGTGTCCTTGAGGGATGTGCAGCTTGGAGTCCGCTCCCCCTGCGCAAACACACTACGCACTCCTTTCGCCCGTGGCGCTTGCACCCAGCTAAACTTCTCCCTCCCCTCCGCCGCCGCCACCGACTCGTGGCGCGCTGCCATAGTGTTGGCAAGCTCCACCACGTCCCGCTGCAGCTGACCGTACGTGTAGTCCGCCTGTGGTCGACCAGGCATCTCAACCCGCAGCGCCACCTTATCCCCAGGGGCCTTGAAAATGCTCTGCAGAACGGGGTTGTAGTCGAAGAGTGTCGCGTACGGCACCTTCGCTAAGCGCGGTGCAAAGGAACGAAACATCCGATAGTAAAAAAGCAAAGAAAATAAAAATAAAAATTAGAAAATAGTTGTTGGCCTTATTTTTATTTTTATTATTGTTTTCAAAGAGCAGAAAAAGTATAGAGTAATGATGATATTAATGTCTAGGTGAGGTATAGGGGGCCCCCGTTACACACACTGAAATCAAATATTGGTTCAAAAGTAATAATAAGAATTCAAAATCATCGCTATCAATATTGTTTAATTTATGGCATCTTCTAAATCCCTTTTTCTTATTTAATCAAAAGTGTATTCCGCAGTGCCTAGCTTCAGTTTTTTTTTTTTTTCTTTTTTTCCTAATAGTGTAGTGGGACAAAGTAGCAATAAAGAAAATAATAATAATAATAAAAGAAATGAAAGAAAAGGGGGTAACACAAAGAGAATTAGTATAAACCAAAACACCCCACTTTTAGGGGCTCACTCCTCATTTGTTCGCCTTGACCTTTTCAGTAAGCGCAGGCACCACCTTGAAGAGGTCCTCTACAATACCGTAGTCGGCAATTTGGAAGAAAGGAGCTTCCTCATCGGTGTTCACTACTGCAATTACTTTAGAGTCCTTCATCCCGGCCACGTGCTGAATGGCACCAGAAACACCGCAGGCAAGGTAAAAGTTGGGTGCCACAGTTTTTCCGGTTTGACCGACCTGCATCTCGTTGGGGGCATAGCCGGCATCAACGACAGCGCGAGTGGCGCCAATCGCGGCGTTAAGAGGAGCGGCAAGCTCTTCGATGATTTTGAAGTTTTCCTTACTCTTAATGCCTCGTCCGGCGGTCACAACAGTGGCGGCGGTGGTGAGGTCTACCTTATCACTCTTGTTGATCTTGTCCTCCACAAACTTGGTCTTGGGGAACGCATCCGCGGCAGGGAAGTCGGTCACCTTTCCGCTCCCACCTTCCAAGGCAGCCCGCTCGAATGAGGTTCCGCGGACGGTGCAGTACTTGACCTTGTCGGACGACTTGACGGTAGTGATGGCGTTTCCTGCATACATTTGACGCACAAACGTGTTCTCATCCTTAATGTCGGTCACTTCAGAAATCGGCATCGACCCGTGTTTGGCAGCGGCACGAGGAAGTACGTTCTTACCGAAGGCAGAGGTACCGGCGAAGACGTGGGTGTAGCCATTCTTTTCTACCGCAGAGTGAATCAGTGGGGCGATATTCTCGGCGAGGTTATTGGGTAATTCCACGGCGAGCACTTCCTCCACTCCCTTTGCCTTGGCCAGAGCCTCTGAGACGGCCTTGGCATCCTTTCCCGCCGCAAGGGCGGTCACAGGGCCTACTTTAGAGGCGGCGGTGATGGCGGAAAGTGTGGCAGGAGCAATTTTGCCCTGTTCAATTTCAGCCAACACCAACGCTTTGCCGAAAAGTGAAGACGTAAAGCGAAACATTACGGGAGAAATATAAAATAGATGAACTTGACCGATAAAACTAAATACACACACACAAAAAAAAAATGTAAAAGAGATAAAAAAAAAAAACGAGCCGATAAAAATGAAAAAAGGTGAAGGTAAACAGCAACAACAGTACCGTTGCTTCATGTTGAACACACACAAACACACACACGCGTAAGAAATAAAAAAGTTGAGAGTACGAAGCAAACGATAATAATATAGTGTATACCGAAGACGTGCTCTTAGACTAGATAGTGTCAGTAAAAGATGTCGTCTACCTTTCTCCCCATTCCTTACCGTATAAAAGATTTCTATTCACGGTTACACCATACTCAAAACCTGTACTGAACTGGTTTAAGACACCGACGAAAAATGTAAAACAGTATGGACACTACACAAAGACAAAAGTCAGTCACACACAAGGCGAATGAGGGACCATAGGAGAAACCAACCGTCTTTAGGGAGGTGTTGCGACAGAGTTTATCGTTATGCATTTGTGACGAAAGAATAACGGCGGTGAGGAAAAGAATAGTTTTCACTCCCACAAAAGGACCGCCACAAATTTCGAGCAACACGCTCTCCCCAAGCACAGGGGAATGGTAAAAATGAGGTTGATAGCCGCTGCAATCACCGTCAGTATCAGACACACCATGTAACCCACTGCCTTATCCAGATACTTTTTACAAAACCCCTCTCCTACAAAATAATAACTGCGTTCGCCTTTTACACGGCTGATGAAGGTTAAAATATTTACATCAATGTATATTTGATCTTTATTGTTACGATACTTTAGTACAGGCGTGGCCAGTGCTGCGATACCAAAAACAATACTGACAATGACCACAAACAGCAGCAGAATATTTTCGAGACGAAAGCGTTCTAATTTTTTGGGGTTAAAGAAGGTGGGTTCAAAGTCCAGCTGTGCAGTTAGTGGGGTAGCATCGTTAGGGTTCTCCGCCGTGTTTTGTTCACTGTAAGGGTTGGATGGGGGAGGAGGAGGAGAAGCATTGATCTCCACTGTTCCCTCTGGATTTACCTCGACGGTTTCTAAATCGGTGAATGGGCGACGACTATTCATGGTAGGGATGAGGGCAGCCATTGATCATACCTAGAAAACAGACAAAGAAACGAAAAAAAAAAATAAGGGTAGATAGAAATTGAATAAGGGTGCCCATAGTACTATTACTTTCCATTTGGAAGCAACGGAAGTGTCACCGCACTATACAACCACACTCACAGACAAAAATACTAAATGTTTACATTTCTTTTTTCTGTAGTTACATCAGTTTCTATTTTAAATACAAGATTCCTACATCTTTCCCCTTTCTGTCCCCTATTGTCACCCCACCATCACCCGTGGGTAGGAGTATAAAGAATGGAACAGGAAAAAAAGATGAAAAAAAAAGAGGTGAAAGAACAGTAGATCAGGACCTTACAATCCGGTGGGTGCCACATTGCCTGTCTTCCAGATCATAATAGCGCCTTCCTCACCAACGGAGACAATCTTTTGGCTATCCGGAGCGACCCGTACCTTGGTGATACTCAGACTGTGCGCTAGACCGACACCAATGCAATCGCCACGGTCGTAATCCCACACCTTCACAATCCGGTCGTTTCCTCCGGTGGCGAAAAAGGTCCCATCCGAAGAGATAGAGAGGGAGTTGAGCTCACCGGTAGAACTGCCTGGGATCTCACGAATCGCGTTGCAATCCACAGAGTCCCAGTAGGTGATGTTCTTGTCACTTCCTGCCGTCAGTAACTGACTCTCGTCAATGTAGTACTCCACCGCGCGAAAGTAGGTCTGAGAGTATAGAATGTTACGGCGAATAAAGCGGGTCAAATCCCAGACAATGCAAGTCGCATCATCGCTGGCGCTGACGCACTCCGTGTCATCGTGAGACACCACCAAAGCGTTCACGGTAGCCTTGTGCTCTTTCATGGAACTCTCTAGAGTGCAAGTGGCCCCGCTTAACCGCCACACCCGCACTAAACCATCCGATCCACCGGTA
Source organism: Angomonas ambiguus (assembly GCA_019695575.1). Classification (NCBI taxonomy): domain Eukaryota; phylum Euglenozoa; class Kinetoplastea; order Trypanosomatida; family Trypanosomatidae; genus Angomonas; species Angomonas ambiguus. The sequence goes on along the minus strand of JADNSB010000088.1, from coordinate 77,700 downwards.
ATAATGAACTCACCGCTGGCAGAGGTGGTGATGGCGGTGACTCCAATCTTACTGCCCGCACGCCCTCGCTTGCCGCCCTCGGGGGTATGGGCGTCATTCACTGAAAACACTAGTTTTCCACTCTGGGGCCCAAAGGCGCGCAGTTTACCGTCGCTCCAACCCGACACAATCATCGACCCGTCTCGGGTGAATTGAATACAGTTGCAGGTGCGGTCAGGGATCTCAATGCGTAGTAACTCCGTCCCATTCACCGCATTCCACACGCGCAAGTCGGAACCGCAACAGGTGGCAAACACAGCGCTGAAGCCGTAGGGAAACACCACATCATTGACACTTTCACTGTGGCACGTCATGCGGAGCTCACTGCGGAAGTTTCCACCGTTGATAAAGTACATATTACTGGTGGCAGTGCCAACCATGTAGTGAGGTCCCACTAACGCTATACTGCTCACTCCTCCCCGTATCTTACACTCACTCTGAATGGTGAGATTAATCTTGGAGAGCACCTTCACCTCGCCAGTACCGCTACCTACCACCACATCGCCAGAAGTATTCAGCACGAGTGCCTTTATTCCTCCGGTTAGCTTTTGTTGAGGACCTTGCATCTTGAACACGTTGGCGTTCTGAAGTTGACAGCAGATGACATCTCCACTAGGGGTTCCACAGTACGCGTACTTGTCCGTGCTCTCGATGCCGATGCTGGTGATCGCTCGCTTCATGTTACCCATGTTGATGTCCACCGGACTCATTTTACGAGTTTCCAAGTCCACCGTCCAGACTCGAAGGGAAGCCTCCCCACCCGTCATCAGCTTGAGTGAATCGTTGTTGAAAAACTTTACGACGTAGGTTTCGGTGTGGTGGGCGGGGGCACCGCAGAGGGGTCGACCAGTCTCCACATCCCAAAGGACTACCGTCTTGTCGTCCACCCCTCCAATGGAGGCCAGGAAGCTCTCATCGGGGGAAAAGGCAAGACCCTGTACCTTTTCTTTATGAAGGAGCATGCGGTGAATCAGACGGCGTTCCTCAAAGTCGAAAATACACACGTCCGCCTGAAAGCCGGCGTGGGTGGACTGGCCAGAGGCGATGTAGCGACCGGAGGGACTGATGGCGAGGCAGGTGATGGCGTCGTTGTGGCCGTAGAGAAAATCAGAGCTCTTGGGATTGCCCACCTCACGAATGACGATACAGGCTCCTAGAGGGTACAGAATGTGAACCCCGTTTGGATGCGCGACCATTCCCCCATGAACCTTTCCACTAAATCCAATTACGGACTCCAACTCCAATCTAGGAATATCGGAATCTGTCATTTTTTTTTTTTGTTATGATGTCTGCGTTGTTCTAGGAAGAGGGGTAAAAAAGCAATTAAAGAAAAAAAGGAAGAGGGGGGAAGAGTATAACATAAACCGACAACAACTGAATCGGAAAAATAAAAAATATACTCGGCAGTGTTTTTTTTAAAAAAAAAAAAAAAGAGGGGGAATAAATATATAAGTTGTCGTTAAGTGTAGTAGTCATTTATGTATTCAAAACGCTACAGCGATCACAATACTCGCCAACGTCCCTAGAGCTAAAGTGAGGGTTAAATGACCGCTCATGATTTGAAAGTTATACGCCGACATTAAACCGCCCATGTAAGCCAACACACTGGTGGTTAGAAAGATGAAGGAGAAGAGCTTGTGCAGCTGCTTTACCGTCGCACGGGAGGGAGACCGTTCACTTATCCCATACCGGAGTAGGGCACCCAAGGTGGCCTCCACCAGCAGCGCTACCCCGCTGATCGCTCCCACCTTTCCGTGAGGGGACGTAAAGTGTGCCTTTTGATTGGACTTTTTATGCGAAAACACAGACCATATCCCCGCCGCAAAGCACAACTGGAGTACCAATACCGCGATTTGATGCCGCAGCACCTTTTCCTCCTTTGGTACCGACTCCTTTGGATTTTGAAGGGAAGTGATAGTCTGTAGCACCCCAGGGAGCGCCAGCAGCATCACCACACTCATGGCGATGGGGTGGTAGTTAAACAGATTCCCCGTCACAGATCCCGACTGCATGAATAAAGAGAACGCCATGTAACTAAGCACAAAGTATACAAATATTCCCCTTACTCGACTCACCATCTCAGAGGTAGTGACGGGGGGAGGGGGGACATCGGAGGGGATGGTTCGATTTCTAAACGCCGACATGGAGAGTGAATAATTAGATGTAGAAAAAACAAAAAAGACTTTTACTCTTTTTGGATGAATTCGGCAGCTCCTATAGAAAAAAAGAGGAAAATTAAGAGAAGAAAAAGTAAGACCTTTTTTGTAGATGTTGTTAGTTTATTTAGTAAATTTTTTGTACCATTAGTAGAAAAAAAATACTACTGTCGAAAAAAAGAAAAAGAGGGTCATTTAAAAGGTTTTATCATATCATTTTTACCAAAATTAACTTAAACTTCTATTATTTAACTTACTACTTCAGAAATTATATATATATTTATAAAACAAAAAACTCTTTTTTGTATAAATATAGGTGTATTACTACTTTTATTACTACTAAAAAACACAAACTCAAACATTAATTTTAATTTTAGAAAAAAAAAACTTGGGTATAGGTGAAAGCTTTCTTTTTTTTTTGTTTGTTTACCTAAGGATCAACGCGCAAAGCAAACTCAAAACTCTGATAAAAGTATAGGAGAAGTGACAGATATCGTCCGTCATTGAAAATTTAAAAAAAAAAACGTACATAATTAGAAATAAAAAAATTAGAGAGGGGAGGAAGAAAGAGAAGGGGGAACTTAAAGAAAAGAACTTATAGAAATATTGCGGGGAGCTAAAAAAAAAAAGGGGTCACTACAACCACTTCCCAATTAAAGCCATCACACCAGCGCCAATCCAAAGGCTCAAGAACATCCCCAATATCTTCCACAGGCGGCGTGGGGAACCAGGGGCGCAGTGACGGGCCATATCGGCAGGGAAGTCGACAAAGAGGAGACCGAACGCAAGATAGAGAAGGATACCCCCGCAGAGGGAGTCCAGGATGGCGCTTACCATAGCGTAGGTGGAACTGGCGAGGGCGGCAGGGGAGCTGGAGACGGCAGCGGTACCAGCGGCGATACCAATCGGCGCAGAGAAGGAGAAGACACAGGCCAGAATGATTTCCAAAAGCACGTTGAACTGTGCCTCCGCCAAACGGGACCCCATCGCCACACCCTCGAAGAGTTGATGGAACACCAATGCAACCAGAAGGCTTCGTAATTCAGTGTCGCTGCTCACTCCCAGAGCCAGACCCACAAATACACTGTGTAGGGTGACGCCAAACTCCATGCTGATTGCCGCCACGACACGTTGAATAGAAGAACTCATATGCTCGGGGTAGACGAATCCATGAGAGTGTCCGCAGGCCTCTTCGTTCTGGCTTTCACAGGGGGCGACGGCTCCTACCGGCTCCTCGCACCGTTGTACTCCAGTCTCGCACTTGATCTCCCCACAAGGACAGTTATTATTCCCTTCCTGTGAGTTGGCGTCCTCCGTTTTTTGTCTGCCTTCCTCCCGTTTCCTCATCCAGTCGTCTGCCACCGCGGCGATCACGGTGTCGATTCCATGCATCACCACTGCGGCAATCATGGCAAAGAGAAACGCCCAACCCTCATACTGGCTGGAAAAGGACGCAGGGATGCAGTCGGCCTCAAAGGTAACGGCGGCGTGGTTGATCATGTGAATCATAGCGACCGACAGCATTACACCAGCCGCACAGGTCTTTCCGAGAACGTAAACGAACTGGGGAAGCTTCAAAGCGGGGATGTGCCTCCCAATCATTGGCAAAAGGGTACCGATTGCGGAGGCGGCGAGAACAATAAACACTGCGGCGACGTGCAAACCGACGGAGAAGGGGCCCTCCAGTTCGCTGCAGTGACCATGAGAGTGACCGTGATCTTCATCGGTGTGGGAGTGACCGTGATCATCTTCGGTGTGGGAGTGACCGTGGTCGTCCTCGGAGTGAGAGTGGCTGTCCTCCTCTCCACCCAAGCGAATCACCCCTTCATTCATCAAGGAGCGGTCGGTCGCATTGGCAAGCTTGGTAATGAACTCAATGGTAGAGTTAGTAAGTGACATTGGAAAAAAAAAAGGTAGGAGTAAGTTCTTGAAAAATAAAAATAAAAAGTATTATGTCTATTAATTTTATTGTAAAGAACAGTAAAATAGGAAAGAGGAAGTATACGAGTATGCATCAGTTATTTTTACTTTTATCTTTTGGGGGGGTATAAAGTATGAAAAAAAAAAACGAAGAAAAGCAACAAGAATAACAACAACATGTATATGCAGGGTTTTTTTTTCTCCTTGCTTTTTTTTTTTTTTAAAGCTGAGAGGATTGTTTAGTGGGAAGAAGCAGTAGTACTTTACCGACAGTATCCTCTATAGCGGCTTCCGAGGAGACGGTTACCCCAGGCTCGCCCTCCTGAAGCGGTTCCAAGGTGCGAAGTTGTGACTCCACCAGAGTGGATGGCATGTAATGACCTCGACGACTACCAACCCGTTTAGCTAAAACAGACGGGTCAGTGGCCAACATGATAAAAAACACGTTACAGGGAGAACCATTTGCGTCCTTTCCTTGTAAAAGAACCTTTCGATATTGGTACCGAAGGGCGGAACAGGAGAGCACCATAGACTTTTTACGCTCCAGTACAGTACTTCGAATCAACTCATGAAGCGTAGACAACCACGGAGCTCGATCTTCATCTGTGAGTGGAATACCATTTCTCATTTTATTGACATTTTCCGCGCTGTGGTAGTCATCTCCCTCTTTAAATTCACAGTGCAATCGTTCTGCAAGAAGGGAAGCAACTGTACTTTTGCCGCACCCACTAGGACCACACACAACGATGGCAATGGGAGCGGACAGTGTCATGGTGGTGTCTGAGGAAGGGGGAAAAATAAAATAAAATGAAAGCTCGACGAAAAAAAAAAAAAGAGAAAAAAAATTCACTACTGATGTTTTTAATCCAGAACACAAACAAACAAACAGAAAAAAAAAAAAGCGTCAGCACGGGGGTGGAGATAAAACAGTAATAGTAATTAAAAGAGAATAGTAAAAAGTGTACAAATGTTTTTCAGTCTGTGAATAAATATAATCGAAAGTTGTTGTGTTGTTGTTGTGTGTCCGTCTCTAAACGTCGAGTATCACGACTGAATGCCGTTTTTTTCCTTTCGTCCCGTCTATTTGTTCGAGGATGTCGTCCACCGTTTCAGGTGACACGGAGTGACTCATGGGACTATCCTTTTCCAATTCTCGTCGGTCCGTGTCCAAAGCACGTCCCTCCCTTGAAGTGGTCTTGGGGTGGTGGGGGCCCTGGTAGTTCTCCCCGTAGAGAAAATTTTCCCCTTCCGTTGATTGGGAACGACGTTGGGGTCTTTTCTTATTTTTCTTCGTAGAAGATCTTTCCGCCATTTCCACCTGTTTTGCAATCTCCCCGACCGTCTCTACATCCATCGGTTCATTACGTTGTTCATGAAGAGGGACAGCGGCCGCCGTCGTCGTCCTCGTTGTCGTCGAATCCGTACGAGAAGGCTGCAGCGGAAATGCGGCCTGAATAACGTCCACTTCGTCGTACTGGTACCGCTCCTCGGGGGTGAGTTCCAACCACTTCTTGCGCATCGCCGCCTCAAAGTATTTATTCCCAAAAGTGGCGTTGGCACTTCGCAGCAGACCGTACTTGTGGGACATTTCTAGATAGAATCGACGAAAGGCTAACTTTGTGGCGGGAGGGGGGGCGATGGAGTAGTAAAAAGGAAAGTTTAGGGCGGCCTGCTGTGCATCACTCAGATTTCTAAACCGAGTGGTGGCCTCGGTACGTCCAATGCCGTAGTCTCGAGTGCAAAATCGGATATACAGCTGACCCCCGGTTAAGGTGGTGGTTTCTTTTCGACTTCCAAAGCAGTAGTACGGGGAGCGTTCCTCTTCAGAGAGCTTGGCCCACCGTTCCCGGCTCCCCTTTAACTTTGGGTAGCCTACTCCATTGGTGTCGACGACGTGGCGATACTGCTGCGTTAAAATATAATTCCGCCTCGCGGATTGAATCGCCAACGCTTCGGGAAATTGGTATATACCCAGAAGTATCTTGAAACGAAAGAGTCGTTGGGATCTAAATTTTTCAAACAAGGCATCAAAGTTGCCCACCGCGTTCTTCACTATTTTCTTTTGGTCGATAAAGGTGATGGTGCGGAGCTTTTCCTTCAAGTACTCCAAACCATAAGAGTCAATCTCTTTTTTCGCAAATTTAAATTTTAAACGAGCAAAGAGCGCTCTGGTGGTGTCTGCCAACTCTTCCGGTACAATTTCCCCGGACTGGGCGGACCACTCTTCAATCGATTTGGCCTCCTCAGGGTACAGCAGTAGATAGGCCGAGAGTATCGGCATCGTGGTAAACTTTGCGGTGGAATACTCGCCCTTCTCGACGTGTTTCTTCGCGATATTGTCGAACAAGTACTCCAATGCAGGAGAGTAAAGAAGACCAATGTTGACGTTGCCTTCTTTATCGCAATACATTTTCCATTCTTCCTCCGACACCGACACATTGGCAGCGGCCAATGCCTTTTGCAGCGCCTCACGGTGTTTGTGCAGTTTAAGTTCACTGACTAAATGAGAGAAAACACGAGCATGGGTGCGAGTAATGAGAGGTCTTTCCCCTTTAAACAGCAGCCGCTTATTGGTATTCCGCTTCACGGGGAAAAAAACATATTGTTTGACAACCGGTGGGAAGTAGTGAATTTTAGTTTCTACATTTTTTAGAAACTGTTCGCGGTATGTGTTTTTCCGCTGCAGCGCCTTATCATCCCTTTCTCTTAGTTTCTTGCGCGACAGTTTTCTCTTTGGTTTATAAATAAGGCGCTCCGAGTTGAGAAAGTTATACCTTTTTCGTGCTTTTGAAGTTTTACTCCGGTGAGGGGTAGGGTACGAAGAGGCGCTGCGGGAGGAGGTAAGCCAGGCACCACCAGACGAGAGAAGCGCCAAGCTATTGGGTACACCTACGCGCGCGTGGAGGACTCTGTCGCACACAGACAACGAAGAAGAAGACTGAATCCTGCGAAACCAAACAGGGATACTCCGCCGCATAAAAAAGGGACTCCTATTGTAAAGAATGAAGATAACAACAAAAAAAAAAAGCACCAGCAATAACAGTCGAAAAGGAGAGAGTGAGAGAGAAAGAGTAATAATAAAAAAAAAAGGGTACGCATGTAAAGGTTACCTATAAATAAAATTAACAGCAAACCGCAAGTACACAAAAAGTAGTGTATAACAAGAATTTTTTTTCCTTTCTTTATTATCTGTTCATCAGAGAAAATCAATAAAATAAAGAGTGTAGGTGGTATGAATACGTAATTTATTGTTAACAATTATCACTTTAATAATGTCTAACCATTAACAAAAATAATTTTTAGAAGCCCAGTTATTACGTAAAAATAAAATAAAATCATAGTGAAAATAAATAAATAAATAATTCTTGTACAGACAGATGCTAGAGAGAACTGTGTGCGAACTCTGGAACACACCGGTATGAATCGGATAGTGTTCACAATCGTGAAAAATTGCACACGGTCTCCACATTACAAGTCGTCCATTGGCTCTGCTTCTGCGTCAGGAGAACCACCCGTGGCCTGGTACACTTTCTGCACAATGGGGTTGGTGATAGACTGGAGTTTCTCCTGAGCCGCCTTGTAGTCTTCCTTCTCCGCGTTGGGGTTCTCATCCACAAAGTCAATCGCCTCTTTAACGGCGTCCTCGATGGCCTTCTTGTCGTCCTCCTCTAGCTTGCCACCTAACTTCTCCTTATCGTTGACCTGATTGCGGAGAGAGTAGGCGATGCTTTCTAGGGAGTTCTTTGCCTCTACACGCTCGCGGACCTTCTTGTCCTCCTCCTCGAACTGAGCCGCCTCGCGAATCATCGCTTCAATCTCCTCCTCACTGAGACGTCCCTTGTCGTTGGTGATACGAATCTCTTCGCGCTTGCCAGAGGACTTGTCCACGGCGCTGACCTGAAGGATACTGTTTTCGTCGACGTCGAAGGAGACCTCAATCTGGGGAACTCCACGAGGGGCGGGGGGGATGCCGGAGAGCTCAAACTTTCCGAGAAGACGGTTGTCCTTGGTCATTTGACGTTCACCTTCGAACACTTGGATGAGGACACCAGGTTGGTTGTCTTGGTAGGTGGAGAACACCTGGCTCTTCTTGGTGGGGATCTGTGTGTTGCGCTCAATCAGCTTTGTCATGACTCCGCCGACGGTTTCGATACCGAGAGAAAGGGGAATCACATCGACCAGCACCACACGGCCTCCGACTTCGCTCTCACCAGTGAGAACGGCAGCCTGAACCGCGGCACCGTAGGCGACAGCTTCGTCGGGGTTGATACCCTTGTTGGGCTCCTTGCCGCCGAAGAAGTCCTTGATGAGCTGCTGCACTTTGGGGATACGAGTGGAACCACCAACAAGGACAATTTCATCGATATCAGACTTCTTCAGTTTAGCGTCTTCGAGAACCTTCTGCACGGGGATAAGGGTGTTCTTGAACATTTCCATGTTCAGTTCCTCGAACTTGGCACGGGTAATCTTCTCGCTAAAGTCGAATCCCTCGGTCAGACTGTCCACCTCCACACGAGCCTCGGGGTGAGAAGAGAGCTGACGCTTCGCGGCTTCGCACGCCTTACGAAGACGGGCAAGGGCCTTCTGGTCTTTGGAGATATCCACATTCTTCTTGCGCTTCAGCATATCGACGTAGAATCGCATGATGTTGTTATCGAAATCTTCACCACCAAGGTGAGTATCACCATTAGTGGCGACCACTTCAAAAAATCCTTCGTCAATGGTGAGAAGAGACACATCAAACGTACCACCTCCAAGATCGAAGACAAGAATGTTCTTTTCTCCGGCCTTGTTCAGCCCGTAAGCGATAGCGGCGGCGGTGGGCTCGTTGATGATACGCACCACGTTAAGTCCAGCAATCGTACCAGAGTCCTTGGTGGACTGACGCTGCGCATCGTTAAAGTACGCGGGCACAGTCACTACGGCATTCTTTACCTTCTCACCAATGTAGGTCTCCGCGATCTGCTTCATTTTTTGAAGGACCATAGCGCTGACCTCTTCTGGGGTGTAGGTCTTCTTCTCGCCGTTGACAGTCACCTGAACGATGGGTTTCCCCGCCTTATCTGCGATGACTTCGTAGGAAAGAAGTTTCTTGTCTGCTTGCACAGTGGGGTCGGTGTACTTACGGCCAATCAGACGCTTAATAGCGTAGATGGTGTTCTCAGGGTTCTGGGGGAGCTGGTTCTTGGCGCCATCTCCAATCAATCTTTCGTTGTCCGTGAAGGCGACGACGGAGGGGGTGATACGGTTACCCATTTCATTGGGAATGATGTGTACTTCTCCCTTTTGCCACACACCCACCACGGAGTAGGTGGTACCAAGGTCGACGCCGACGCAGGGTGCTTCCACCTTTCCAGTACCGTCCGGTGCAGCGAGCACCAGGGCGGCGGTAGTCAACAGGAGGACTACCACGGAAAGAAACGAACGCTTCTTTTCAAAAAGACGCATTGAATAAATAGTAATAGAGAGTCACAAGAATGCTTGAAACGCAAAATGATAATGAAAAAAGATAAAGCGCGCAGAAATATCCTTGGAAATAAGAGAAAACAAAAATGATGAAAAGAAAAAAATTGAAAGAGAAAAAGAAAAGGAAAAAGAAAGAGAGAGAGAGAGAAACGAATAAAAAGTATCATCATTTCAAGTAACAATAATAATAGTAATAATCAGGTGCAATTCTTCCATGTGAAAGATGTTAATATCGGAGGAAAAAAAAAAAGGAAGTTTATTCGATTACAGAACGGGGTTGAGCCGTTTCAGTATGTGTGAATTGGCTTCTTATTGCCTATTTCCGTCTTTTATGCTTAGAACGTGTTGATTTGGCGTTTTCCTTTGACCGACGTTTGATCAATTTATAGTTTTTCAAAAACTCTTGAAAAGCGTATAGCAGTTCTTTGTTGCCAAGGTCATTCAATACATCCTTTTCATCGTCATCCATGACTTGGTTTTTTCTGGCATTGTTCTTTATCATCTTCTTCTTTATAACACTGTTTGCCGCGGTGCTCTTTGGTGTAGTAACGGTCTTCTTTTTAACGCTTTGGGTCCGCAGTGGGAGGGTGGGTGGTGGTGGCGGAGACGGACTCTTTTTTTTATTCTTCTTTTCTTTCTTTAGCTGTATCTTTTTCTTTTCTTTCTTTGGTAGTATATTTTTCTTCTCTTTCTTTTCGTCTGGCTTCCGCGTTGTTTTATTCTTGTGGGTGTCATGGCGTTCCTTTTCTTTTACTTTACCAGTGAAGCTCTTTTTCATTTTCTTTGCGTGGGTCACAGAGGCGTCTTTTACTGGCTTGAAGGAACGCTTTTCTAGAATGTCGCTGACAATGCTATTAATCATTTGTTCCTCATCCGTTACGTCCTTCTTGGGGGTTACCTTTCCCCCACGCGTCTTCTGTTTAGAGGATCGCTTCGGTTTATTTTGGACTCGTAAGGTTATCGGAATTTCCTCCTTAAGACGCTTTAGACGTTTCGTATCGACGAGCTTCTTTTTCACCTTGAAAAATTTCTTTCGCTTCCCCACCCTACGACCCTCCGTCGTGGTCCTCCACTCTAGGTTGGGTACTCGACCCACCACAGGGGGTGGGTCACGCTCTGGGTGGTCGGAAGGCAGCTCTAGCAGTCTCGACTCCTTCTCCTCCGCCTCGTTTTTTGGAAAGCAGAACTCCACCGCGTATCGCTGAGACGCCAATAAATCGTCGAACCGGTCGTCTTGGTGTTCTTCGCTGTTGTAAAACGCTGTTTTCCAATCTCTATAGAGTACCTCAGCGCTAGGGGATGGTGCTCCTACCTCGGTTCCGTTAGGCTCCCCCAGTAGTTTCTTTTTCCTTGGAAAAATATAGCTACTGCCGAAGCACGCAAAGGTGACCTGACTGGACGGGGTAAGATCATAAAACGGGGGGTAGTCTTGTTGCCCGAGACGTTCCGCTACTTGAACATCCCTTTCTACCCAGCCAAACACACAGAGAGCCGTGTACACCAAAGATTGCAGCCGTGTGTGAAGTGCTTGCAGTCGGTAGTACGTGTTCGCCGGGGAGGTGATGGCTCGTACTTCGCTTAAGGAAAAGAAGAGGAGTAAAAACGCCGTTTGGTTCACCATTTCCGTCACAGTGCGCTTTTTCACGGCGTCTAGTAAGGGACCCAGGTGAAGCAGCTCATCAATCAACACGGCTGTGTCTGCCTTTTGAAAGGCCTCCCATAACTGGTTGAGTTGCGCGTCCTCCAATTCCCCGTTAAAACCGTTGTGGAAGAACCCTCCGGTGTAGTAGTCATGTCGTGGTAAAGAGCCCTTGACTGGTCTCTTTCCCCTTCTCTTCTCCTTCACCGGCTCCGGCTCCGATTCAAAGAGACGCTGTGCATTCTTCCAGCGCACAGGAAGGACTATTACATTCCCAGGTGAGAACCCGTACAGAGAGGGTTCCACAATACCGAGGTAGAACCGATCGACCTTGTATCGAACCGCCTTTGACAGTTCCATCTGACCTTTCTCCTCCAGAAACAACTCTTCATCCGTTTTGTTGGTCTCCATTTCTGTTTCACTTTCCACCTCTTCTTTCCCTTCCTTTTCAATATGATACACTACGTAAATACCACTGTTGTCTCGAACCGCCCTCGAGGCCACGTTGGCGCTGAGAGAATTGAACAAAATGTTATTTTTGTGCCAATCATTCAATGCGTCCCACTCACTTTCGGTAAAATCCGTTGGGGAACGCCCTCTCGACGTATTCATCTCGTCTGGTCGCACCAAGAAGGAGTCTACGCAGTCATCAGAGGCGGTTTGATAGCGAAACTGCTCCAAGTCGGTCTCGGAGGTGGTAGGATCTACTTCTCCGAAACTAAAAGGAGGACGGTTCGGCGTAGGGAGATCGGGGGGGTCGAGCGCGTGCAGTAGTAGAAATCCCTCCCACAGCACCTTTGGATCCTCCTCGGAGAGTCGCTCCTCGTCCAGGTGGACTAGAATAGAGTGGAGTCGGTTCAACAAAGAGACGCTAAAAAAAGTAGTGCTTCTGGCTCTTGCCTTTTGTAGTCGTGAAGTGGGCCAGACAATATCCTCCGTCACCGTGCACCCACTCACAGTTAACACCTGCCGGGTGGCCAGTTCAAGCACCTCAGACAGTGCATCGTTCCACCGTTCCTGCTGCCTAAGGTACTTGGACAGCAAGTACCGCACCACCTTAGGGCGACCAATGATGTCCATGTGGGTAGGAGGGGGGTTGGGAGGAGCCGCACAGTTCTCAGACTCGATCCCTTCATCTTTGGGGGGATTTGGTGTGTTTTCGGTTGCGATCGATGCCTGTGTAGAAGTAGTGGCTTGTACGGTGGCGCTGTCTACTTTTTCCACGTCCTGTTTTTCCTCCGTCGAGGGAGAGAGGGTAGTAGTAGTAGTAGTAGTAGTAGTCGTATCAGAGGGGATTGCCAGAGTGGCGCTGTCAGGATCGGAAGCGATAGGTGTGCTGCTCTCCCCCATGCCAGTACCATCCGACTGGTAGGGCCATCTCTCGTACTGATCGACCTCCATCAGCCAATTAGTTTTGAGGAAGAGCCATTTCTTTGTGTCCTCGTTGTACAGTGGCATGTGGTGCTCTACTTTATCGACCCCGTCCCGGTGTAAAATGGCGGTGTTATCCGCGGCAGGAAACCCAAACACCAAATCATTAAGGGAGAGTGGCTGACCCTCCTCCTGCTGAAACCGAAGTGCATCTCCCCAGTCTGGTGGCGGTGCGGGCCGCTTAAAAGGTGGCTCAAAGAATCGTCTCCCTCTTTTTTCCACCTTTGCTGTCGTCGTGGTGATCTCGGTAGACTCCTCCGCGACTGTCGCTTCGGTGCTCTCCTCTCCGACACTGGTGGGTTCACAGGGGGAACTCCCACTCTCCCCTTTCACTGGTTCCGTGTTCCTATCCGTGTCTTCGTTGAAATCGTACAACCCTAAAGCACTCTCTAAATCCTGACCTATAGAGCGAGTAGTGTCAGAGTGTTTCTCTCCCTCGTCCTCCCCTCCTCCGAATGCTCTTCGTTGAGTCATGGTAGGGGCGGCAAACACCAGTGCAGCTCGCCTCCATTGGTCTAAGGTGCAACTGTTTCTAACGGAGGTAATGAAACATCTAGAACTTGCTATTGTTCGATGCATCTATCATTGTTTTTTACTAGTGACTTTCCGAGTTTCTTTTTTCGAAAAAAAAAAGTCCTTTTAAGCCTTATACCTGGTGCAACAGGCTGAAGAAAAAAAAAAAGAGGAATAAACAAGAGTGAAAGTTTACGAGACAATTTCTCCAACTTTTTTTGTTTTTGAGAAAAGACACAGAATAATACAAAACAGGTCAATCAAAAACACAAAAAAACAAAGCTTCAGTCTTAGTGAGAGAAGCAAAGAAAGGTTGCAAAGAACGGCAGAGAGCAGAGATTAAGAAGAATCAAAGATGTATCTATTTTTTTATTTTCATACTGCTTACGGCTTGCGTTAATCCAACACACATTAATTTTTCGTGACGCATTTAGTGTGTAATCATAAAACCAAAAATAGAGTGGGAAAGCGAAAGGAAATGAGGCGAGAAGAGAGAAAGAGAAAAGAGAAAGAGTTCTATTCCTTTTCTTCTGATTTATCTATCACGTACTGTAGACAAACTTACCCCCTAGTGCCCCTTAATATTACAAACAAGGATGAAACTAAGCAGAAAGAATTAGAAGGCTGTAGAGTGGAATAACACCCTTTCACCTTCACCAGCAGACAAATATACTCTCATCTCGGCAAAATATAAATAATCTCAACAGATAATAATTTAAGACGTTTATTTTCTAATCATTAATAATAATAATAATAATAATAATAATAATAATAATAATAATAATAATAATAATAAATACCATTTGGCAATGAGTAAATAAATAAAATATTATCCAATAAGTTTGAATACTCATTGAATAAAAGCAGAAAGATGTAGCTAAAAAAAAAATACCAGTAAGGAAAAAAAGGAACATTGACTACTGTTCTTCTTGTTATTATGCCTATTTCCATTATAGTTTTCAGAAACACCTAAAAGGTGGGTCCACGGTTAGTCACATATACGTCATTATTTTTCCGACTCAGTGTCGAATTGTGTTAACGTGGTCATCAGAAAACGAAGTATTAACGGTAGGAAAAAAGATACGGAGGACAAACAAAAAGATAAAGATCACACAAACTAAGAGAGAGAAAGAGAAACAATGCTGACAAGTACGAAATAAAAACAACAGTTTGTTATGCCAATTTCCATTATAGTTTTCAGAAACACCTAAAAGGTGGGTCCACGGTTAGTCACATATACGTCATTATTTTTCCGACTCAGTGTCGAATTGTGTTAACGTGGTCATCAGAAAACTAAATAGTAATAGTAAGGAAGAAAGATACGGGAAACAAACGAAAAGAAAAGGATTAGGAAAACAAAAAGAGATGGAGAGAGGGAGAAAAAAAAATGGGGAGGAATCAATACGAATAATGATTACAATACATAAACACAGAAAGAACGTTGACCAGTAAAATAGTAATAATAACAGTAACAGGTGTATATGTATTAAGAAAAATATTTATTAGGGCAACAATCGTTAAAAAAGGAAAAAAAAACAGGAAATATTATCCAGGATGATACAAACCCACCCCATTTTGACTACTCTTATTCGAAGACTTGCCGGTAAAGAAATACAGGTTCCACTTTATACAGACACTGGTATAGACATACACTTGCCAACAGAGACCAAAGCTATAGGAGGAGGAAAAGAAAATAAAAAGAAAATAAAAAAGGTAATTTAGAGACGGGAAGCGAGCTGTCGTCCCTTCATTTGAAGTAGGGAAAAGCAAAAAAGAAAGAAAAGGAAAATAAAAAATTTTCTTTTCCACCTTCGAGAGAGTGGTTCCCCTGTTTATTCGTAGCTGCCCAACCCTGCCGCCCCGAAGCTTAGCGAAGACCGCTGTTGGTTTCTGTTCACCGAACGCATTGGTGTAGGGCGTTCCTCTGAGACACTTTCCCTATTAGGATCCCTTAGTGGAGGGCGACTGGCCCGTACGTCCTTCTCTCCCTCGTGGTCCTGTGTAGGAGGTTGGGAAGATGGTGTCTCACCCCCGCTAAAGGTGAGTTGATTGTCCTT
Organism: Angomonas ambiguus; assembly: GCA_019695575.1. Lineage (NCBI taxonomy): Eukaryota > Euglenozoa > Kinetoplastea > Trypanosomatida > Trypanosomatidae > Angomonas > Angomonas ambiguus. The sequence continues at coordinate 62,479 of JADNSB010000088.1, read as the reverse complement.
GTCAACATGGGCTTGGTAGCGTTGCTCGGTAAACGACTGGGGGGAGACGGGAGAGTGCAGCACAGAGGAACGATAACTGTTAGAGTCGGGATTCAGCTTACGTCGACCTTTCGGCCTCCCCGCGTCACTCTCACTCATCGAGTCGAATAAACTTCCCTCCATGTTCAACGACCGCCGTTGGGTGGTGGGGGCTTGGAACCGATTAGGGTTGCCAGAGTCTCCAAAGTTGAGAAAGTTGGACCCCTGTGCCTCGGAAAATTTATCGGCTTCCGCATCTCGACCACACTGGCCGTTTTGTTGCGGTCGGTTACGTTGGTGCTGTGAGCCACTCATCGATAACCGGTGACGGTCTTCATGGCCTCCCTTCGACGGCTTTCCCTCCTCCCAGCTGAGAATATTTCCACCCTCCGTCCGCTGCGAGGTCCGTTGGGCGGGTGTGGCATGGTGGTCGAGAATTTTATCGATAAAGGAAGGTCCCTCCTGCAGTTTGGCCTCCTCTGCTTGTTTGCGGGTCTGAGTGAGGCGCTGCTCCACCGCCAGCTTCTCACTATAGTACTCGGGTATGTCTCTGTCCTTGTCGTCATACTGGTGTATCACACCTCTCATCCTCTCCTTCGGTTCTTCTTGTCGAAACATATTGTCTTTTTTTTTTTACTGTATTTCTTTTTTTTTGCTCAAATACTTTACTCTTTTTTGAGGGTGTGTACGTTGGTTTATGTGTTTTACTTTTCTCTGTGAAAAAAGGAGAGAAGAGAGAAAAGATTCAGTAAATAACTCTAATCATTTATTCTTTTTACCCTTTCACCGTATTCACTGTGAGTTTTCATAACTCACCTTTGAAAAGAAAGTCGGAATAGAAAAAAAAAAAACGAGGCTGAAATATAAATACATAAGTAAAAAAAAAAAAAGTAACTTTAAAGTAAACCAGTTTTTCTCTTCTGCGATGTCGTTAAGAACGGAATGAATGTCAAGTCCTTCGCAAACAGTACATATATATATATATATATATATATATATATATATTAGCGAAGACCTAGGACAACAACCCGATGACTCTAGATACGTCAGAACAGAGATTGTATAATGCAGCAGAAGGAGAAAAAACAGGCTTATGGTTCATCCTGGATACTTTGTAGGACTGATCGATGGTGGGAGTCCTTTAATTCTTTTATTTTTTTTTTGTTTTTTCAGGTTGGTCGAAAATAAAAATAAAAACATTTAGATTTTATTATAGAGAACATAAAGAAAAACATTTAAAAAAAAGTGAAGTAAGAAAAAAGGAAAAAAAGGGGAGAAAAAGAAGAACCACACTGTAAAGTATGATTTTTGAATAGTATAAACGCATCATTTATGAAGCGTTGACTGCATCTTATTCCCATTCCTTAAATATATATATATATATATATATATATATATATATATATACCTTTTAGTGGGCTACTTGCCGTTTACCGCGGGGACGTTCGTTTGGCTGACCCCGCTGTAAAGCGTCCATCATACCACCTCCATTCTGAGGGGCCTGTCCTCCCTTCTTGGGTGCCTCCTGCTGGTTAGCATTCTCACTGAAGTTTAGAAAATTACTATTCCCGTGGTTTTCAAACTTGTCCGCCTCTGCCTGTCGTTTAGACTCTGCATTGGAGACGGCGGGAGGGGTGGTATGAAGGTCAGAGGAGATCCCTTGACGGCCTCCGTTCTGCCGTTTTCCTCCCGCCCCTTTCGGCTTATTCTGAGGCGTGTCATTCCATTCAAACACATTCAACGCGCCCTCGGTGGGCTGTGCCTTGTGCTGTCTCTGTGGGACCTCCTTCTGCTGTTGCATTCGGTCTAGGAAGGAAGGGCCTTTAGACATATTTTCTATATTTTGGTTACGTTGGGCTTCACTGGCACGTCGCTGGTTGGCTGTCTCCTCCGTGTAATAGGAAGGCATGCCGTCTACCGTCTCCACTTCAGTGACCTGGTGCCTACGGCCTGGGTGCCGCTGGTTGGTCTCTGTACTTTCTTCACCAAAAAACATGATATCTGGTATAGCTGTATCTTTTGTTACGTGTAGATTTTTCTCAAAAATATATATTTATGTATATATGTAGTCCTTTAAAACCAGAGAAAACCAAAAAAGGAGTTTTATAGTGGATTTCGCTATCTAAATCACCCTTACACACACACACACACACGCACACACATAGAAAAATCAAAAAAATCAAGAAAGCCAAAATATTTTAACAGAGCCACGAATAGTGTGGGAAGGAAAACAAAAAAATGATCATAACAATGAAACAATAAATCTACTGTATGGGTAACATCTTTTCATTCGGATAAAGATAGCTGTGTAAAGTGGAAAACAACCGTCTCAGCCAATTCGGTACTCGGAGCGGTTTTCCCTCCACCGACATTAACACTTTTCTTTCCTCTAGTTCCACCCCATCTTCGGTCACGTGACTTTCCTTATTACTCCATCGTATGGTATCCAAGTAAGGGCAGTGGCGCCGCAACAGCTCCTCATCCAAATCCAAAGAGAGGCCGGTGAAATCGAGAAGACGAGCCTGTGGGAGTCCCCTGTACAGCGGGGAAACATCATCGATAGAAATACAAGCTACGGCGATGAACTGCTCCAGCGAGGGCAACTGGGGTAGGAGCTCCATACTACAGTTGGCGATGCCACTCCGACTGACATCCAACACCCGTAGACGTACCAGTCCTTTCAAAGGGGTGAGGTCTCTAATGTTGACACAGTCCCTCAATAGTAGTCGCTGTATGGTACGACAGTGCCGCAGCCCCTCCCAGGAGTTATCCCGTATCCCTAACCCACTGAAATCCACCGCGTGAAGTCGTTTCATTTCCCCAATCGGACTCACACAACGAATGTTAGGACAGTTTCGGAGGGAGAGTTCTTCCAGGTTGGCGGAACACGTTTGCAGCGGTTCAAAAATAGAGTCATCCACCTCACTATCGCTAAGATCTAGTATACGGAGGTGTTTCAGTGGTTGCAGCGTGGACACCCGAAACGTCTTTGGGCACTGATGGAGGGCCAGATACTCCAAACTAGGACAGGTGGTCAAGAAGGAGCCGATAATGTTATCTCCTGCCGTCGCTTTGAGCGTTTTTAAATTCCCAAATTCAAAAGGCACAAATAGGTTGCGAACATTCTTACAGTTGATGATTTCCAGTGTCTCCAGTACCTTACACCGTGAAATACTGACGAGGCTATTGTCATCCACTCCGGAATGAGAGAGGTAAAGGGTGCGAAGCTCTGGAAGTTTGGCTAGGAGGCAGAAATTCTGTAGATGCAAACAGCCCCTAAAATCTAACTGTTCAATCGACTGGCTTTGAGTAAGCGCCTTCAAGGAACGCATCGTGATGGAGGTGTGGGCGACACAGAGACTCTTTAGCCGTTTGAGTGTGGCGATTCCGTTAAGATTGGAGATGAGACAACAATGGGAGAGATCCAACTCCAGTAAGTGAGGGCAAGTCCACGGATCGCTGAACGATACATTAGTCAGCAGCTTACAATCATTCAAAAGAAGTTGTTGCAAACGCGGCAAGTGGGCGATAGGGGAAACGTCGGTGAGGAGTTCACACTTAGAGAAGTTGGCCACTTCTAAATGACGACAAAGAGTCATGGAGGCCACGCCGCTGTTGGTGAGCGTACTGCCGCTAAAGTCTACGATCACCAAATTCGTCAAATCCATCAACGCACTCACGTCACTTATATGTTGGCACCCCTCTAACCTAAGGTGTTCCAAACTATTCGCCGCCTCCCAACAGGAGGAGAAAGAGGAATCCCTTACCGTGCTGAAGCTTAGGTCCAGTATCCGAAGCAAGGGAACCTCTGAGAAACAGCTTACACTGAACAAATTTTGGCAGCCTCGTAAGTAGACCTGTTGAAGAGAGGCGGTGGACCAAAACTCCCCGTTTTCAGTCAACACCTCTACACTACTGTCCGACGCGTCCAAGTACCGCAGCTGTGGCAGGTGTCTTAATGCCTGAATACTATTGAGGTTCTCGCACTGGTCTAGGCGGAGTGAACACAAATACTCGCATTGAGCAATACTTTCCAGTGTTTTATCGCTGACTGCACTTCGCGAGAGCGTGAGTTCCTGGAGCGCTTTCATCGTATGGATCAAAGTTGCGTCCTGGATCTCTGTGCACCCAGATAGATCTAGCAGTAGCACAGGGGAGTCCGTCCACTCTTGCGCAAACGTCAAGTCACTTACAGTACTGTCGACGGCTACAATGGACCTCAACTTTTCACAATACCGCAGGGGCGAAAGGTCCGAGATACACTGGCACATGGACACCACCACCTCCTCCAGGGACGGACACAGGGAGAGAGACTCGAATGCGGAATCGTCAATGTTGGTCTGAACCGCGCTGAATAACCGTAACCGGGGAAGGGACGTCAGGGTAGACAAATTCAGAATAAAAGGACACTTATCCAGAATAAGCTCTTCGATCGACACACACTCTGAGATGGACAGGAAGCAGACATCTTTGATTCCACTCGAGCTGAGATCCAACCGCCTCAAGGCGGTGAGGCCACGTAGAGAGGTAGGGAGCATCGTCTTTAGAAAGGTACAGTGACGCAAATACAACTCCTCCAAAGTCGCACAACGCCACCCCCGCTGGAAGCTCTCACTGGCCACCATCGTCTCACTAGCATCCAAACGCTGTAGCGCCTTCACATCGCTCAGCGCCGAGACATCCATGACGTTAGGGCACTGCGTCACATTGACCTCCCACAAGAGCGGACAAAGGGCAAAACTCTCCAGTGTGTGAGAGTAGACACTGGTCCTTGAAGCATTTAGACGCTCTAAATACTGTAACCTCGCAAGTGGGGATACGTCCGTAACGGCGTCACAGCCACTGAACTCGACGTGATCGAGCATCCCGCACTGCGCCAGGCTCTTCAAGGTGTCATCGCCAATACTGGTCAAGGAAAGGTCAATGTGACGGAGAGCGGCCAGTGTACAGAGCTCCCCGGCAAACTGAATCTGAGGACAGCCACTCAGATCTAAAAACTCTAAGGACTGACACTTACCAATGTGGGGTAGGGACTCCTGCGAAATGTTACTGCGGCTCAGTAGCAACACCCGCAGTGTCTCTAAGTTCCCCACTTCCTTCAGGTGGACAATACCAGTGCAGCCGGTCAAGTCGACATAATCGAGTCGTAGTTTGATCCCATGACGGGCCAAGGCATCGAACCCTTCCGAGGAGACCGCACTGTGGGACAAGTCTAACCACTCCAAGGTAGTGATGCCACTGAGGGCCCCCACATTAAAAATTTGCTCACAAAAGCTCAAGTCGATCCGCTCCAGGCGTTCACAGAGCGCCAACACCGTCAGACTATCGTCTGTCATGCTACTCCCAGAGGCATCAAAGTACCTCAGTCGTCGGAGGGGGCGCATCGTGAAGTGATCAATGCACCTGCACCCCCGGAGGTTCAAACTGGAGAGCTGAAAACAACTACTCAGCCCCTGAATATCCGTACCCCGAATACTGGTGTTTACGACTTGAATCTCCTCCAATTCTCTTAACACACCGAGAGGGGAAATATCAATCAGCTGGGTGCAATGGTCAAGGATGACTTTTCGAAGTCGCGTACACTGGTATTCTCCGAATAACGTCGCGTTGTTCATTCCGACGCACTCCGTTAAATCCAGATGCTCCAGATTACCCAAACGGCGAAACACGGAAAAATCTCTTAGATATTTGCAGCCTCGCATATATACCTCCTTCAGATGAGAACAGTCCGAAATGGACTCGATATCCGCGTTCTCAACATCACTATAGGAAAGGTTCAGTCGAGACAATGTTTTCAGGTGCGGCCACAGTTGGTTCAATCCCTGCATCCCTTTACAGAAGCTCAGATTTAGCTCTCGAAGTTGGCGACAGCAACTCAATAGCGCCACGACGTCCGCGTCGACAAACAACTGCTGGAGGCGAAGCAGACGCAGCTGTCCGCCACGTAGCACGTTGCTAATCCCTTCCGCGGTGACGTTGGTCTGGTAGAGGATAGACAAGTGTTTCACGAGTGTGAGTTCCTCCCACGGTAAAAGATTCACCTTCAAACTCTCGCAGTCGGAAATCACTAATGATCGGAGCGACAGGCTAATTTTGTTTCGGTTGCCCCCCACACGGGGAGAAGTCACGGAAACCCATGTTTCTGGATTTTTCTCCGTATAGTAAAAATAAGGACAGGACACCATCTGAATCAGTTCAATGTGGTTGGTGTTTAGAAGATCAAAAATATTTATTTGAAGATCAATTTGAAGCAACAACACTTCTCGTAAGGAGGCACAGTTGACGATTTCTTCAAATACGGTGTCGGTAAAATTGGTGTGGATAATCTGGATGGCCCGGAGCCCACAGGTGACCTCCGACAGCGTCTCAATACTGTGAAGCAGTGCACAGTCAAAAATAGTGAGACTTTGAACTTCTGGTGTGTTCTTTAGCATCAGACTAATATGCTCCGACGTCGTATAATGACCCTTTACCCGAAGAGACTTTAGTTGATGTAAATTACTGAGCCAGGCAAACTCGTCCTCGCGAAACACGCAATTGTCAAAAAGAATATCTACAATATCATTCACTTCACTGTTGTAGTGGATGAGGGCTTCGATCGTGAATTTGTCAATAATCATGGACTGAAGATGAAGCTGCCGGGGTGGTGGATTCTGAAGCGCCGCCACACGGTTGATATCCACCGCACACAGCACAGTAAAGAAGGGAGCCACCATCGCCTCTGCTAGGGCCTCCACGTAACAGGCGGCACTTTCCTTGGTGAAAAGATTCTGAGCGGCGGCGGTGTCGGTTTTCAGTTTCACCTCCTCGTCTACCCACGGGTTCTCGTCGGTGATCAGAGACGGTCGTGCCGTCGAAACGGCCCTTGGTGACCCCTCCGCACTAGAGTTCAAACTAAGTCGGCTGTGAAGCGGGGAGGCGACGCTGAGGGGGGCGGTGGTCGAAGCCATACGAGGAGCATTTCCTCCGGTCAAGGCCAACCCTGCCTGGAACACATTACTCACACTACTCCGAGGTGAGGCGGAGCCCTCGTAGGACTGCGACGACACTCTTCCGCGGCCAGAGCTCTGCCGCACGGTGGAGGTTCGTGGAGTCGAGGTGCCTCGTTTCTCCCACACTTGACTGATGACCCCTTCTGAGTCTCCGATTCCCAACTCGATAGGGGTGACCTCATTGATCACCAGAGCAGACTCCTTCATAAACTGCAGGGATTGTTCCGTAATATCAACCCCAGCGTCGAGTTTGGAGAGGTCTAACTGAGGAAGGGTGACATTTTGAATCCTTGTCGGACTCGTGCTGTCGTCTTCTTCCTCGTCGCTTTCGATTAGGGACTCATGCTGATCGTACTTCCTTGGTGTTTTCTTATGTGGGGTGAGCACAATTTCTGGTTCTGGGGAGTACTCTGGGTAATCCGAAGGTTCCTCCCCCCAAGGACTGGAGGGTTCTCTCTCATTGGAAAACGGTCTAGAAACTTTTCGTAAAGGGGACACCCTCGGCTCCTCGTCGTCGGAGAGGTCAGGTAATTCGAACTGTCTCTCTCCCATGGTAGCCTGCTTTTACTCTACTCCACAGGACAAGAGGGAGTGATTTTCTAAAAAAAAAAAGGGGGTAAACTGGAAAAGAATGTGTATAAAACTATTCAGAAAGACGAAGCAAAAACACCTTTCCTCCACACACACACACACACACACACACACACAGAAAGATTAGTTATGAAATATATTATATGCAGAAAGAAATGAAAAAAAAAAAGTAGAAGCAAGGCGACACACAGCAAAAGGCAAGGAGCTTTATAACAGCCTATTATATTATTTTTGCTTAGAACGGCGATATTTCCTCTACACGAAAAGAGGGGTTGGTCAAGGAAAACGTATGGCCTCGGGCAACCGCTACTACCTGTGAAGGGACTCGTAACACCCGAAGTTGAGCTCCGTCAATTTCATCCTGGAAGAAATCCAAAAGTTCCTCGATACTGGAAGGGGTTAGTGAGCCACAGATTTGAAGTATTTGCAGTGACTGGAGACTCTGCCGCTTTCCCTGGTGGTCTTCCTCTTTATTTTCTCTTCGTGCCCACTCCAATAAAGCAGTAAGGTGAGACACTGTGAGGGGACAATGACTAAAGGAAAGACTCTCCAACGGTGGAAAAAGCGAAGGGATGGGGACAGACGGCTCCAAATCAAACGGCGTAAAATCACAACGGATAAAACTATAATCGCGTAGATACTCTCTAGAAGACTCGGTGAGGGTTTTGAGAAAGGAGAGCAGTCGGGTGGCACTCTCCTTCCGGTTACCCTCTTTCACTGGTGGAGACGCGTCGGTAGTTAACAAACCCAACTGGTCCAGAAACGCATTACTCCCACTGGTCACGAGGGTGTGCATCGGGGCGTCTGGGGTTGACTTTTCGGGTGAGAACAGATAGTGATTCCGACGATTAAAACTAATATCGGAGCAGACCAGACCAGCCGCTACGAGTGCATCTTGGCAATCCTCTAGTAAAATGTCTTCCACAATACTCAATACCTCAGGATGGGGTACGGCTCGCAGAGGACCGAATACATTTAATCGATAGGGCAGCAGCGACGCGCCGTCTACGCCAGCTACAGTGTGTGACATAGCTTCAATCTCTAGGCGAGCAGGGATGTGGGGCCCGCAGAGCTCGAGGAGGGTGGACAGCTGCTTCACTGTCTTCACCGGGCCTCTACACAGGTCCAGGTTTTCTAGAAAGGTAGCTACGTAACCTTCCTCTCCTTCCTCGAATCCGGGTGGCGGGGGACCGGAGGGGATCGTTTCTTTGACCAACTCCCCTCGTCGCATAATCCACCGTTCCCTCTGTCCACCAGGATTACGGCTGGTTGTGGTGGGGCTACTGCCCTCCGAGTTGCCCCCGATAAAAACGGAGGACTCCGCTGAGGACAGCTGCCCGAAGCTCCGCGGACGAGGCGGCTTATACCGACGGGAGTGGGTAGAGGAGAATCCATCGTCCTCCACTTCTTCTGACACAACGTTCTCTACCACTGGTCCTACTTCCTCCTCGGGGTGCCTCTCCTCCTCTGCGCTCCGCCGGCAGTAGTAGCATACATAAGAGCTAGCTATAGTGATCCAGTTTAGGACGGATTCGGTAAAAGTTTCCTGCTGGTTTTCCACCACTCTTCGCCTGTCTTCTTCGTTGTCGAGGGCAGATAAGTCAAATAGTTCAATATTACTGCTGGAACGCCCTCTCATTGTGTTTTGACTATTACTACTGTATTCTTAAGTTTACTAATTCCGATTTTTCAGAAAACACAAAAAAGAAACGGTTTATAACAGAAGAGAGAAAAAATTATGAGAGTAGGAGCTTACTCACGTAGCTTTGAAGACGTCGGTAGATTTAAAGAATATAAATAAAAAAAAAAATATGGAACACAAAACTTTTCTTTTCTAACACAAGAGAATACAAAGGTGTATCTAATCGAAAATTTAATAAAAGTAAGAGTAATAATCTAATCTCAAAAAGGAGAATATAAAAAGTAAACTATTCAACTCGAGTGTTTAGCGACCAGAGCGGATAGTTTCGCCATTTCCTTATCTATTTTCGCGTCCAGTGAGTCCAACTGAGCCTGGAGAGTAGGAGGTGCGGGGCGTCGGGGAACGGCAACCGACACGGGAGCAGCATCAATCTCAATAATAGCGGGTGCCTTTTTGGGCACAGAAACAACAGGAGGGGTTGGCACCGCTGCGGTGGGAGGTGCCGGCACCTTTACCTCTGGGGGAGCACGGACACCTCCGCCTGGTGGTTTTGACACACGTTTCTTCACCGGTTCATCATCGGCGGCAATTTCAATCACAGCCGGTGCCTTCTTCTTTGCTGCCGGTGTGTCTTGAGAAGGAGGGGTGGCAGAATTCTTCTCAGCGGGAGTTTCTTTTGGCGGTGGGGACGCGCTCAAGGACCCCGTTCTCGGTCTGCTCATTGATTTTTCTTGAACCGTGCGCAGCTCATCGATAGCGGCCTTCACATCTGGGCTCGAAAGGACCTCCTCATTCACTTTAGTACGATCGTAAGGGTCTGTAACCCGTCGAAGCACGGCAGAAAGTGCAATGAACCGATTGTTGAGGCTCGCGTAGTAGTCCGCGCTAGTTTCTTCCCTTTTTTGGAGGAAAGATACTCGGTCCAACGCCGCACAGAGCTGTTGCTCCAGTTGGGAGGACAGGTTCCTTTCCTGCGACAGGGAGACCTCAAAGGCCTCTACCCTGGCCTCCGCTAAAGCTTGAGCCATCTTTGCTTTATCCATTTGAAGCTTAAAAAAATCCCTCTGTTGAGTTACATTCTCGAGAGCGGCAGAGCCGTTTCCCCCCAAAGGGACAGACGTCATGGAGGAAGTGGTCCCTTTCGCCTTGACTTCTTTGGTCAGGGCCATCTTTTCCTTTCTCAAGGCACTTGTCTCATCGTTTGCCTCACGAATAGCAGCGTGTAAGTCCGCAATTTCACGTGCCATCTCCTCCTTTTCCCGCTGTAAATGAAGACACATGCCTTGTACCTCGTTGACATCTATAATGAGTGCCTCCAAACTATGCTGCAAAGTGGCAATTTCTTGACTGTAACGGTCGGTGGTTAGTTCCGTGCGATCTTTGGGAACCAACTCTATGTACGAAGACTTGTTCTTATTGAGTACCGCTTTTTGTATGGCGGTATAGTGAAACAGTGGGTCAAGAGGCGCCATGGGTTTCGCCGTACACCCATTCGGTGGGGAAGTTTGCCGATCGTTTTTAGATTGGTACATTCCTAACGACGGGTTCTTTGCATCCAGTCTCTCTTTTAACACCTTTATCTGCTCTTCTAAACAGTGTATTTGTTGCCTCAGATTAGACACTAAACCGCTTTCCAAGATGGATTTACTCTGAGACGTGGACGAGAGTTTTGTTGTGCTTTGTTTCTTTTTTGATTGAGAGACACCACCAGCGTCACTGGATGGATGAAGAGGAGGATCACTGTTTCTTCTCTGCACGTTTACCCCCAATACCTCCAGCTCAATTTTTTGCATCCGAGCTAAAGTGCTAAACGGTTAAAACCTTTTAATATCGTAAAACCCACGTATTTTAAAAAAAAAAAAATACAAGAGGGGAAAAAACAGGAAAAGAATTCGTAGAGTGCAGCACCTTCTCAAGAAAAGCCGTCGTTGACACACCGCTAATACAATTGGGAGAGAAGTTTAGATACAAAAAGTTTGAAAGGAAAAGTAAACGAAATGAAGTTGTGCTTGGCTTTGGACAACGCTAGGCAGTACCCACATCAGAGGTACCCCTAGAAATGACGTGTAGTGGAGTGGGGTTCTAAGAACAACAAACAGAGAGTGTTTTAGTTGTCAAAGAAGGTGATCACGACATTCACCTTTTCAAGGTTGAAGGCAGCGATGTTCTTCAGCTCAGCGGTGGAGGCCTCAATGGTGAGGGCACGCTTGTAGATCTTCAGTTCGAAGGTATCCCAGGTGTTGGTACCGTTACCGCAAGGGGTCTTACGGGTGGTGATCTTGAGCGTGCGAGTGGGGAGACGAACGGGGCCTCGGACCACCACGTTCTCCTTCTTGGCACGAGCCACAAACATGCTCATGCTGTCCTCGATCGCCTTGGGGTCGCGAGAGGTGATGGTCACACGGGCGCGCTGGGTATCAGCGGATCCCTGTCCCTTCTTGTCGCTCGACATTATAACGTGATCTAAAGCCAAACTACACACCAGAGAGAGAGGGAGGAAGAGAAAGAGAAGGCGTATGAAAAGAGGAACAGAAGACATTAGTACAACAAAGTGAAACCATTACAAAAGGGAAAAAGACGTGCACCAACACACTTTAATATTAGACTGTGAAGAATATACAATATATGTTAAACGTATGGGGAAGAGGAACGGGCCTCACGTACGTCCTGGGAAAACATCCAATCCGGGGGAGAAGTGTGGGTATTAGTAAAGGGGCTTAAAGGGAGGGCTTCGAAGGAAGAATTCTCCCTCTTAGACTTTTGCTTAATAGCCGATTCATAGGCGACCTCAATGTCGTGGTCCTTCTTGCCCTTTATCTGTGGATAGGCGTCTATGACCATGTCAAGAATCCTCTCTGGGGCGATGAAGTCATCCTTGTACAGTCGCACGGTTCCCCACTCTTGCGTTCGCTTCTTCTCGTGTCTAGTAATGCTGACAAATCTGCTAAAACGACGCAGAACGGTGTGATACAGTTTCCTGTGATAGGCTGCCTCGACAAGTAGTAACATTTTTTCAAACGTTTCGGGGATGTCACGATTTTTCATTTCCTTGTCAATCGTATCAAACATGGACCAATCTTCTCTTTTCATGCAATTTCGAAGAATGGCCAGATAGAGAACCGTACTACCCTCGCCGTCTCGGACTACCGGAAGCGAGGTGAACTTTTCCAGCTCTTCCCTAGTCGACGCCGATTCAATACGGGACGCCAGCACAAAGTGGTAAAGAGGAAGAGAGACCGGTCTGTGATCTCGCTTCATGCTTTGCAAAACGGCGAGTGCCTCTTTCCATTTACCTGCCATCGCACAAGAGCGAAGCGGTGCCTCGTAGTTTTGTTGAAACAATGGAAGGCCATTATCCTTCATTGCCCGAAAGAGGAGCAGTGCTGTGATCCAACCCTGGGGCTGGAGAACCGACTCTGCCTTTTCGATTGCACCCACCTCCTCACAGGAAGTAAGTGCGAGACGCACACTACGCTCCTCCGGGGCCGTTCGAGTGGCGATGAGCTCATTCATCAATACTACCACCTCCCGATGTCGGCGGTGGTGATAACAGCAGCGTATAGCCGCATCGTACGCTTCAGGGGGAATCACAGCTTGCTGGGCTGCTGCAGTTTCAATTATTTTCAGGTTCAGCTCCCACTGGCCACCGCACTCCGCCAACTGCGAAGCGGACTCTAGTAGGAGAGGGGTGAGGGGGACATGAGGCTTTAGTCCGCTTTCTTTTCGAACGGCCAAGAAATTTTCCAGTGCCAACTGCCAGGGTGGAGTGAGGGTATCCCCTCCCGTTGTCTGTCGGATGTGAGACGCGAGTGCTGACCTCAGGTACTCCGTCATCAGATCATCGTTAACGATCGGGATGTGATTTTTATTCTTCTCCAACATGGCCTTGTCCCTATGAAACAGTAAATCAAATTGTTTCATCGCTTCCTTGAAGTCACCGCAAGCAGCGCAGGCGCCCATGAACGCTACATGCGACTCCAGCGGACGGGGACGACCCAAATTTTTGTAAAAAGTAGTATACAAATTCTTTGAAACCTCCAGTTTTCCTTTTATACCACACTTTGTGATGGCCTCGCAAATCATTTCGTCGGTTGGTTTGAGTCCACTACGGAGGGCGTCTTCTAAAGCAGCAATGCTGATCTGCCACTGATTGGCGCTTTTGTGCTGTTCTAAAAACTGTTTTAGTTTTCCTAAGCGCTGGGCATGCTTTTTTGACACTAAAACATTGTACATCGTAGAATCATGCTGCAAAAGTTCCAGAATTGCCTTGTTTTTACTCATTTTCACTTTTCTAAAATCAAAAAAAAAATACAAGAGGGGGAAAAACAGGAAAAAGAATTCGTAGAGTGCAGCACCTTCTCAAGAAAAGCCGTCGTTGACACACCGCTAATACAATTGGGAGAGAAGTTTAGATACAAAAAGTTTGAAAGGAAAAGTAAACGAAATGAAGTTGTGCTTGGCTTTGGACAACGCTAGGCAGTACCCACATCAGAGGTACCCCTAGAAATGACGTGTAGTGGAGTGGGGTTCTAAGAACAACAAACAGAGAGTGTTTTAGTTGTCAAAGAAGGTGATCACGACATTCACCTTTTCAAGGTTGAAGGCAGCGATGTTCTTCAGCTCAGCGGTGGAGGCCTCAATGGTGAGGGCACGCTTGTAGATCTTCAGTTCGAAGGTATCCCAGGTGTTGGTACCGTTACCGCAAGGGGTCTTACGGGTGGTGATCTTGAGCGTGCGAGTGGGGAGACGAACGGGGCCTCGGACCACCACGTTCTCCTTCTTGGCACGAGCCACAAACATGCTCATGCTGTCCTCGATCGCCTTGGGGTCGCGAGAGGTGATGGTCACACGGGCGCGCTGGGTATCAGCGGATCCCTGTCCCTTCTTGTCGCTCGACATTATAACGTGATCTAAAGCCAAACTACACACCAGAGAGAGAGGGAGGAAGAGAAAGAGAAGGCGTATGAAAAGAGGAACAGAAGACATTAGTACAACAAAGTGAAACCATTACAAAAGGGAAAAAGACTTGCGACACATTTAGTGCTACACAGTCCACTAACAAAAAAAAAAAAACACGATCAAAAAAAAAATCGGGGTTCAGTCGTGACACATCTGTAAAAGTATATTAGAAAGGTCGGCTTTGAGTCCTGTAGAGGATTTCTCACTTTATTTTGGTCTTTCCATACAGTTTAAACTGTATAATTGGGCGTGGTGGTGGTCTCTCCCCATTTCCCTCTGTTTCGGCTCCCCAGAGAAATCCCTTCTCTTCTAAAAGATTTAAATAGCCCCGTTCGGCCTCCATTACGCTTCGGTTCTGTTCATAAAGGGTGAGGATTTCCTCTTCGCTTAGGATATCGAGTGGAAAGACCTTATAGTAACGCAAGAGCTCAATAGTGTGAATGTAAAAACTACGCTTCGCATCGGACCTTGACTCTCCCCTTCCCAGAGCTATGACGTCCGTAGCAGCTCCTGGAATGGGAAGGGGCATCCAGAAGTTATTGGCCCCCATTCGATTTGCAGTTCCACTTATCTGCACCCCTTTGTAGTGGTACAGGTGGTGAGAGAGATAGTTCGAATCCTGTGTTAACCACACCACACAGCGCTCCACAACAAAACGAAGATCAGAAAGAGCGTTTAAAATAGCGGATCTCGTGACATCATCTGGTTCCGCCGGAGATACACAAAACTCCTCCACCGGCAGCCTGGCGACCCATTCCACCTGCTGAAAGGGGGGAACGACTTGAGTGGACGCTTCCTGCTCGGTGTAGGATGGGGGTATCCCTCTCTGGGACCTTTTTATTTTAATTCTTTCTTCCGGGGGAAGCAGACAATCCGGGAGCCGCAAATGGAGTTTGCGTCTTTCCGATAACATTTCTTTCCAGCACTCCTCTTGCAGACACTCGGGGGGAATCATGTCGAGCAGACAAAGGTTATCTATCGCACAGAGGGCGCACAACTCTTTGGCGTGTTGAACCGTGCTGGCCACCCCGTACCCTCCACGTAACCCTAATTCCGGGGGGAGAGGCAAATACAGTGTCGCCCGAATGGGTCCAATATTCAAACAAAAAAATACCGCCTCTGTTTTATGGTGGTGAAAGCGCATAAACGAACGAATGCAGTCAATGCCTAGAGACAAGACGAGCCGATAGGAAGAGTTTGCCATTAGATTTACTTCCAAAAGATTAAGTCTTAATTTTTTGCTACAGATGCGGGTAAAGCCGAGCAGTTTTTCCAGCTCTGTCTTTGGCTTCGAGTATTTCTTAGTCAGCTCCGCGAGGGGTTTCGGTAGGGCACCCGGTTGCACCTTTCCAGCAGTGAACGGTATACCCAAACAATGACAACCGTCCGTGTACCGCTGCTGTTTTTGCGGATCCTGGAATAGTGAAATTCCAAAGTGTCGGCACAACGCCTCTGCGTGCATCGCGCACAGCAGGAGGGAGTTCTCATAAGTAGTGGCCTTCCCCATGGCGGTCACCTCTGGGTGAAGCGGCACCGCACTAGTGGTGAAGAACACGTTGTCCGACTCCCCGCTCTGGACTACTGTTTTAGTCCCTTCCCGAAATGGTTTACCCAGGTGGAAGAGATACACCTCATTCAGTCGCTCCATGCAGAGTGGATCACTAACACAGGGAGGACCAGGTATGTCGATCTCGCTGGTCCAATCCGAGATATCCACCCAACTAAACTCAATACCGTTAAAAGCATTCGCTTCTACCGTGTCAAAGGTGGGCGCCACCGGTGTCGCTCCTGCACTACGATCCGAAGTGGGTATTTGATCTGTTCCTTCCACTGTAGAACGCTGTTCACTGGTCTCTGGAGCTCCCTCTTCAAAACTTTCGATGAAAACACTCTTTACGAGTGCTTCGTCTCCCGTCGGTCCTTCTTCCTGTTTTTCCTCCTCTTTCACATGAAGTCGAACTAAACTGACGGGTGGGGGTAACGTAATATCCTCAATCGACATGGGAGAATCCCCAAAAGAGGGAACAAACCGGCCCGTCTTCTTTGCCTCGTCCACTCTCCGTTGCTGTCTCTCCACCGACTGAAACACAGGCACTCCTGAGGCATCGAGAACTTGTTCCGCGTGCATGCAGCAGGCCACTTCAGCGTTTTTACGCGTATCGCCGTAACCGCACACTTTAAAGTACTGTGTGGTGAGCTGGTTGTCCACAAACACTTGAACTGGCATGTGCAGCTCCGCCAGGTGCACGGACTGTTCCAACTCCGTATACTGAAAGGACACCGTCCCCTTCCGTTGTTCGACTCGCTTATAATAGTTTTTGACACGGGAAAGTGCAAAAATGTCTGGTTCATTAAAAAGGTTATACCTCTTCGTTGGAGAGGAGAGAAGACGAGGGGTTAAGGAGCATACCCAGCGCCTGGAAGTTAAAATAGTTTGAGCGCCTAAAAACATTTATCCATTATGAGGAGATATGGGTTTGGTCTATGTATTAATCTTATTATTAGCTCTATGATAGATAAAAACAAAAAAAGAGAGAAGGCAATTTGGGAGAAAAATCAATCGACGCATTACAGCTCTGAGCTTGCCCAAAAGCAAGAAATATTAAATACTTACAATCCTTTTGGCTTCTTGTTTTTCTGTGGAAGTGAAAGTGTTTTTGTTTTTGTTTTTTGAAAATTCAAAGTGAAAATGTGAGTAAAAAAATAAAGAAAAAACAGAAAAAGGCGGCAGGAGTCGTTAAGGCTGCAGTTCAATCCGTCCATTGATGTTGCTAAAGCTATGTATTTGAAAGCCCTGATAGGAGTGCAACATGAGGGGGTACCTTACTGTATGTGACAATGGTGCCTTTTCCTACGTGTGGTACGCCTTGTAGAGCGAAAGGCAAGCAGACAGACCAATGACGACAGCGGAGGGAATCATAATAAGGGAAGGAAGTCGGGACTCCTTTCCTTGGGAGAATTTCGCCGCTACCACCTGTGCCCCAAGCAGCATCACCTGACTGCACAGCAACACCGCACCGGTGGGATAGACATCCTCGCCCAGACCCTTTAGCTCCCCACACCCTAAAGCATACGTTAAAGAGCCAATTACGGTGGTCAGTAATGGATAAATGAAAAAGTATTTGCGGTTTGCGAAACTGTCCGGCCTTCCGCAACAGTTGAAATGAATGGGAATATCACCACTAAGTTTTTGAAAAGTAGCAAGAAAATGCGCAAAGCTCAGAGACACGGAGGTGACAGCAGTGACCTTCAACACCTGAGAAAACTTGACGGAGTTCATAGTGTCAAGAATGTTATTTTATTATTATTATTATTTAAAGGAAAACCTTAAGAGAATGAAGCACGAAAGGGACTAAATGCCACGTCCATCAAATAAGAAGAGAAGAAAGGAAAAGAGAATAAGTGAGTAAATGAAAGCTTCTGAGAATAAAATATATATATATATATATATATAGAATTTGATTTGAGTGTGCCCAAAACCAAACCGATAAAGGCTAGGAACAGAAGTGGTTGGTTACAAGAAGGGAACCCCTCTCTCTGGATCAGTGTTTAAGTCACACTGACACCTCAAGTGAACCATTTTCAAATTGGGAAAAATGGCTATTAAACCACTATCCATGGAAAGCAGTTTTTGGCACTTTACACATCTCCGACTTTCGTCAATGCAGACGAACCTTTGGCACAAGGCGGTGTGGAGGTGGGAGGCCTCTAGCACAGCCCCGTCCAGCGCACTCCGTGTTTGACGGGTCAAAATGAGATTTTCCTCCACCGCCTGAAACAAGTGGATGAGAAAGCTCGCTGCATTGGTAAAGGGGATTTCGCTGGGTAGAGAGGAGAGCGTTAGGATCGGATCCATCTCCGTATAGTGTCTCTCCAGTAGCGCAAATGCCTCGCCTTGTCGGGAGGTCTTTCCTTCGGGGGAGACGAGTAGAACGTTGAGTAGCAAATGAAAGTACTTGTTGAATGACTCGACGTGAGGTACATCTAAAGAACGCAAAGAGGTGGTCTCAGACTCGGAGACCCCTCCCCCGTTTACGAGCTCCGTCACAGCGAGAGGATAATCACTGTTGTTTCCCCCGATTGACCCACCCGACAGTGGAGCGCTCCTCTGTGTTAACCCCTCCTCTCGGTGAAGACGCACACAGTACCCCTCCGCAGCGGACACATCATCTAGCGCATACACAAAGAGCGTGAGTGCCCCAATGTGATCTCCCACTTTCTCGAGGACTAAGGCCTGCTCGGTGAAAAAAAAATCTGTGATACGGAGATGAACCAACGTCTCATCGACGCTGTAATAGTCGCTTTCCTTTAAGAAGGTCTGTAGCGTCTCCCGAAGGGACCCGAGAAGTCCAATGGAAGGAACCCCCACTGCACTTATACTTTCCCCTTCAAGGCGGACCCTCACATCACCCCCCTCCAGTGGTAACAGATAAGACTGTAATTCTATAATCATCTCAATCATGTTGATGGCGTGTACCGTGTGGTACTCCTCCGTGGTATCCGCTTTGGAATGAATCAAGTGGTCCAAGTAGTGAAATAAGGGAAGACCGGAAGCACCAAGCAGCAACGGGCACACCACGGAAGGGGGAGGGTCAAAGTTTGGATCATGGATAATCCAGTGCAGCACCTGATCGACATCATCGCTCATCATCCAGGGTAAGTGCTGAAGCAAGAACGACTCTTCCTGCTCCTTGGAAATACCAAGATACTTGAAGTGAGAAAAGATGAGACCAGCAGTATCCACTGCAGCGTTACCCTCGCACTCCTGCAGCGCCTCCTGTACCTTTCCTTCTTTCGCACTCAGTAAGGCGTTCAATTTTTCCTGAACTGCGGCGGTATTAGAAATCTCTTGCGTGGAGCGGTATTGCAAAACGGAAAGAGGTGTACTTTTTAAAAGAATCCTACCTACCTCCTCAAAAGGGATGAACAGAGGCTGTTCCAAGTCCTCGGTGGGGGGGGGGGGTGTCAGTTACGAAGTGGACACACAAGATAAAGAGTGCGCCATTTATTTTAGTCTGTTCTTCAATAGAGAGAAAACTAGAGCCATGTTCCTGCGACTGGAGCCAAAACTGTCTTAAATAAAAGAAAAGTGGCTCGTAGATGGAACGAGACGCCACCGTCACCTCCACCACGGCATCCCCTTCCATTGAAAGTTCAGGAAAGTGGCGATCAAGGACGTAGAGTGGGGATATGTTGGACAGGGAGTAATACTCGAACGCTTCCCTATACCTTTTCCGGTCATAGGCACTATCCCCACACTTCTTGTACAGCTCCTCAATCAAACTCTCCGTTTGATCTCCGTCTTCAGTCACCGCAAAACGGTTAAAGAAAAGAATCGCTACTGTGTAATGTCCACTCTTTACAAGACTTTCCAACTGCTGCTCCGTGGATCGCCAGAAAGCCGCCTCCACCGTATGAGGAGAAAAGGCCAACAGCCCAAAGGGGAAAGGAAGCGCCTGTTTGAGCTTCACTCGGCCACTGAACCGCACCGCCTCCCCCAACACTGGACACAGTGGTCCCTCTGTCAGCTGCGCCACGCACTGCACACGGTCCCCATAAATCGCCAGAAGAAAGGGAAACACCCTACGCAGGTCTTGCACACCCTCCTCCACCCCCATCTCCACAGGGGTCGCTTCTAGTAGATTGACCTCCGTGGCCAGTCTGGGAATGGGAACACTGTACAGTTGGGAGGCGACACTAAATATTAAAATGCAATCCTCGTCCAACGCAGTCATGGGTGCGGATGGAACGGAAGTCTCTCCCATCGTAACGGAAGCGGGTATAAAATTAAACGACGGAAGGGGTGCCTCTACTTCAGGGAGGCTACGGGCAAAGGGTGGGTAACGAGAATCTCCCAGCTCGCTAATGTCCATCCGATATACCAAAGAAAGGGTGTCCACATCAAACACTAAATAATGACTCCGTGTACCGACCACCACCACACTCCTCACCCAAGTTACCGATGTCACATCGTATTCTACGAGGGAGATGGAGTCCGAGTCGGCGCTTCCGTCCGACACACCGTAAACCAGCGCCTGTTCTTCATCGATGGTGAGCAGGCGCAGGTGTCGGTCTTCGCAAAACACAACGAACCCATGAACCGGACTATTACTGCTGTCCTCCCTTCTCGATATCCGTCTAACCGGTGAATCGATGGTTATTCGATGGGCCTCAGAACACACCATCTCCAGCGAAAGCGCCTCTAATAAAACTAGATGTCCCCCTAGCACTACTAATAAATAATTCAACGGACTACCTAGACAGAACAAATCCGACACCTCGGCCGTGGCGCTAGTTCCCGGGGGTTGAAGCAGAATTGACTGCCGTCGCTCCATCGATACTTTTAGCTGTTCCCCAGAGAGCTTCACCTCCAGCGACTGTAAAGAACCTTCTTTGGAACCAATAAATAGTATAAACGACTCGGATTCATTAGCCCCCAGGAATTTTGCACAGTGGAGGGGTGTTTCCTTATGGAGGAGCAACACAGCTACAGAGCTAATGGTAATGTCTTCATTGGAGTATAATACTTTGTCATACATGATCTATATATATGTATAGGCTAAGTTTAACCAGATAAAGTTAAAAAAAAAAGAGTGGATTAATGGGTTCAGTAAAGAAAGATAATCAAAAACAGTTGAAGAGGCGTGTCGTACATAGACTTTTATTCCCTTTTTTTTTTTGGCTACATTTTTTTTAATCCTATAAAATGAAACTTTAAATAATACTTTCTAATTATACCTAATTTGCTCATTTTTTTCTCCTTAATTTTTTTTTTTGATGATTTACAAAAACGAGAAATGAAAAAAAAGAAATAAAAACAGAAGGAAAAAAAAAAGCTACGGACTACAAAACTTAAGAATTTAAGCTACCTTTTTTTTGAGAATGCCTTAAGAGGGAGTGGGGTTGGGGCCGGGGTTGTGTCCGTACTTGTCCTCGTGTTCCATTTCAAAAGGGCGAATGTGGCCAGCACCACCGGTCTGCTCCTTGCGGCGAAGAAGGAGCTCGCTCTCGCGGCCGAGACCCTTGACGTATTCATAGTAAGGATCGTTGGCACCGATCTGCAGTTTGTAGACATCGCGCAGAGGATCCTCAATGAGGAGCTCGGGAGCACGGTGCACCCAGCGGTACACGGTGTCATCGAGTTCATACTTCTTGTTGAAACGCTGCTGCTGCACCCAAGGTTTGGTCACCCAGAGACCAATGTTGTACAGGGTGATATCGGGGTGAAGGAAGGCGAGGCGGTAGGAGAACCAGCTGGTGTACAGAAACAGAGCAATGGACCAGAAGGAGAAAGGCATGGACTCCACCGTCAGCAGCTGAAGACGAAGCTTCTCGATGGTGCTCACCTCAAGCCAGTGCACGTAGCGGCCATAAGGGTTGCGGGAGAAGAAGCCGGTCTGCATACCAGCGGGAAGGTAGTTGTAACGGAAGCGGTACAGCCAGTTGATTGGCTGAGCGACGAAACCCTTCTGGTAAGCAGTGCTAGAGCCGTCATGGGTGGCAAACAGGTAAGGGTTGCCGGTCATGGGCTTCACATAAACACCGTGGTCCACAATGCTGGCTTTCGCCGCACCGCCGGACATCTTGCAGGTGAAACGGGACATTCCTTAGGTAGAAAAATTGACTTGACTAGGATGAAGAAGGGGGGGGGGAAAGAAGGATAAATACAACCAATCCAATTATAATAGTAATAACAACAATAATAATAATAATAATAATTTAAAAAGTGTATAAAAGAGATTAAGCTTTAAACCATAGTTTACAAAGTAGTGGTAGTCGTAATGATTATCACCCCTACAGGGCGGGCTCCGCTTCATTAAACGTGGTAGGTGAGATACCGTCAATGTACTTGCTACTCACTAAAGCCTTACGACACTTACGCGCCAGTACCTTGTAACCACCTCCAGTGCAGTGTATTTCCCCCTCCACATTTCGTTCCCTTTGAGTCCACACGTAGTGGGATACATCCTCCAAAAAGAGGTCTCCCCTATCCTCGTCTACTGAGCGTAGAACACCGTAAAGTTCCTCGTTCTTTACCGATAAGAACACGGTAACCTTTCGGCCTATCAGTTTCGCTAAAAGATCGTAGGGGAGGGGAATAACAGCTGCCGGTTTGCTCGGTGCTTCCACCACTGGTTGGTCCACCTTTGACATATAATGTTGGTAGTATTTCAAGAATCTAAAGGTGTAATGAAAATGTAAAAATAAAATAAAATAGAAAGTAGAGGAGAGAGGGGAAGAGAGGGGAGAAAAGAGTAAACCAACAGGAAATAGCAAGGAAAAGCATGTCTCACATAAAAAAGTGGAAGAAAGGGCAAAGAAAAAAAGGCACTTTAGGAAATGACAAAGGAAAAAAGAAATAAATAAAGGTAGTTATTGCCCATTACAAGCGACGACCACGACGGGAACCTTTTCTGCGAGTGCTGTCAGTGGGGGTGGGAGTCACATCTTCGATGCGGCCAATCTTCATGCCAGCACGAGCGAGGGCACGAAGGGCGGACTGCGCACCAGGGCCAGGGCTCTTGGTGCCCACACCACCAGTAGCACGCATCTTGACGTGAAGGGCGGTGATACCGCACTCCTTGCAGCGGGCCACCACATCCTGAGCGGCGAGCATGGCCGCGTAGGGGGAAGACTCATCGCGATCCGCCTTCACCTTCATACCGCCGGTGACCTTCACGAAGGTTTCGCGGCCAGACATGTCGGTGACGTGAACAAAGGTATCGTTGAAGGAGGCGTAGATGTGGACGACGCCGTAGACGAGTTCGTCCTTCTTCACGTTAGGACCGTAGTTCTTGACTTCGTTCTTTTTGGACATTGATAAACTACTTTATTGGAAAGAGGAACGGAAAAAAATAAAAAAGATTAGAA
This sequence comes from Angomonas ambiguus, assembly GCA_019695575.1. NCBI lineage: Eukaryota > Euglenozoa > Kinetoplastea > Trypanosomatida > Trypanosomatidae > Angomonas > Angomonas ambiguus. The sequence goes on along the minus strand of JADNSB010000088.1, from coordinate 39,406 downwards.
AGATAGTGTGTAAGACGGAAGAAAAAAGACAGTTTTTTTTTTTTTTCAAAACTCATTAACTGAATGCTGAGAGCAAAAAAGAAAAAAAAAAGTATGTATAGAGTACATTTTTTATATTCGGACAGTAGGAACCCTGTCCTGGACTACTTGACATCTTATTCTCCTCTCCTCTCTCCTCTCTATTCTTTCTCTCCTTCTTTGATTCTCTTACTCCCAGTACACGCCATAGGTTACTACACAAATATGCATCGAGGGAGTGGAGTACGTATAAGAGGCATAGTTGTCTGTTTCTGGATCCCAAAGGCAGCGAGAGGCGATACGGATGCTCTGGTGGGCGGCCTCGGAAATGACGACATGCGTCACCATCTTATAACGAACGTAACCAAGACGGACAATCCTCTGCTGAATTTCGGAAGCGATTTCCTTAATGAGGGGCTGGGACTCCTCGAAAACAAACGGTCGGTCATCTTCAATAATGGATTCACACACCTCACGAAGAATCTTCTCCACCTCTGTTCTCGAAAACCTGGTATCAGGAGTAGGCAACGTGATGGCCTCTCGCTCCGGGTGTTGGTATTCGGTCATTGTTCGTGTAACACACACGCACACACTAGATAATCTCTCCAATGACAACAACGAAAGAAAAGAATGGGGGAAAGAAAAGAAGGAAAGAAAAAAACGATAAAAGGGGTGGAACAAGGGGGCAGATTAGAAGAAACCGCTCAAGGTAAAGTTGTTCGACTAATATCCCAGCACAAACAATAACGTATTATTTAAACGAAGTTAGAGAATAAGAAAACAAGGGGGTACCACACTGTGAGTTGGTGTGCACCTTTACCAGCATATTTCTTTAAAATCCTTGTAGAACTTACCAAAGGCCGTAGAGTTGGTGTAGATCAGGTCCAGACAACGAGCTGCGGCGTCCACCTCGTCCAGTGGACACAGCATTTGCTGCTCCGAGCGTCGTTCTTTTTTTTCCTTCGGGGACTCATCCGTGATCCACCCTGTATCGACGGAATTCATAAAGATGCCGTCCCTGGCATAATCCTCACCACTGGTACGGGTCATCATGTTTAACGCTGCCTTCGCCATATTCGTGTGAGGATGGGTAGTCTGCTTATACCGGTAAAACATTCCCTCCATCGCGGAAACGTTAATGATAAAACGCATCTCTCTTTCTATCTCATCCCCCATTCGGTTCGTGAGGCAAGGTTTGAGTTTACTGTTGATAATAAAGGGTGCAATGGCGTTGATGGACATCACTTCCGCCGCCTCCCCTCCCTCCACCTCGGCCAGATTCATTACCCATGAGTTGGTCTTGCGTGTATCACTTTCCTCCGCCAACGTGTCGTAGCGGTCAAAGTGGGTCAGGGGAGAAGCATCTGTGGTGGCGGTCACCACCAATTGCTCCTCCTTGCCTTCCTTCACTGGTAAAAACGGGGGATGGTGGGTGGCACTTTCAATCGTCAAAGGCTCCCCCACCGTCACGCCAGAGTGATTTCGGAAGAAGGAGTGCCATGTGGAGGCGGAGTCATCCCTCCCCAGCGACTCCCTCAGGAGAGGAGGGGGGTCTGCTTCAATTTGCCTTAGGTGTTCAGTGTACTGTGGAGTTCGCCGAATCGTCTGCGCGGCATTGTTTATAATGGCGAATAGTTTGGGGAACTTGGCCCGCACAAACCCACAAAACTGCGTCACCATCCACAGGTCCCTCATATCCAGAGAAAAAAGATGCAAACGGTCCTTCCAGGACTCGTAGTCAGGCTCTTGATTAAACCGCGCGATCGCCTCATGAGCGAACCGTGTGGTACCTAAAAGGGTAGCCCCGCATCGGAGGAGAGAGATGGCCATGGCATACCCAATCTTAATCCGACATCCAGTCAAAAGCACCACTTTACCACGCAAGTCGCGGGCCATAAGCCGCTTATTATAATTGTATTCCCCACACAGGTGACACAGACTGTAGTAATAGGGGTGGAGATGGTTGTACCGGACACGACAGACATTACAGGCCCTGAATTTGGAAAGCACCAATGAAGCACTATCGTTGTGGTCGTCTGCGTACAGCCGTATGTCATCAAACACACAGTATTCCTCCGGTTCCTCTGAACTCGAGATCGGAGGGGTGTAATCCAGATCAAGCGGAGAGACGCCGGCTTCCATCACCTCCCTTCTCCCGTACAACCGCCGAGCAATATACAGAATCAGTGCCTGTCGTGCAATGTCCTTTTGCGTCAAGGAGGGGGACACCAAAGAAAGAGGAGAGAAGCGTTCATCCTCCCCTTTTTCCAGTAGTACCACTTCAGCAGATCGAACCAGTTCCGAGGTAAACACCACAGCGGTAGAGGAAACACTATGACAGAGGAACGGTGAAGCTTCCTCCCCTTGTTTGTCGCTAGCGATGGAGTGTATGACCTTTCTCAGCTTTTCCTCGTGACAAGTATAACCGTCAGGTAGGACCTCACCCACCACAAAGTCCTCCCCGACCCGAAGTAAATCCCCCAAAGTGGTGCTCCGCTCCTCCTCCTCGAGTTTAGCGTGCTTCTCTCGTGCACTCTCGTCCCCGCACAAGGGTTGGTCCGATACCATACGCGCCAGTCGAACTAGCCATTCATCGACGGTGCCCTGACCATCTGGGGTGGAACTGCTGGAAGAGGGCTCTGTGTTTGGGAAAATGGGTGGAGGCATCGTCGTACCGTATGGGTGAGGGAGGTAACGGTAAAAGTGGGCAATGAGAGAAGTGACTACCGTGTAGTCCAGCGGGGAGTGATACCCTTCGTTGCCTCCCGTATTCTCCCGCTCCTTGGTGCTGTTCAGACATGCCGCTGGAGACGTCTCCGAGTCTTGTGGGGTGTGTCGTCGGATAACACCGTCACCCAGCTCCAACGGAGCACCGCTGTAGACTCGGTGGAGGCGAAGGAGCGCCTCAAACCCTCCTACTAGGCGCAGAATTTGCTTCGTCGCGTCCGACAACGAATCTTCGGGATTACCCGTTTCCCCTTGAGGTACCGCTTCGGATTGATTTTCCTTGGCCGTTTCGTTGTCACAAATCAGTAAAGGAGGCGTACGAGGCCGATCCGATAAAAGGGAATTAAGGGCCTGCTCGCGCTCCCGCTTCATTCGAGTGTTTCGTATCGCTTCCTCATCTTCCCGACGGAGATATCGCTTTCGTCTAGATTTTTCCTGTTTTAAGATGGTTTTATAGACCTCCGCAAACTGGCGCTTTTTTGTCCGGTCTCGGGTGATCATCGTATACAGTCTGCTTTCTTCCAGATAAGGATCGCCTACAAACAGCGAAGGATCGTGAAAAAGCCGTTGCACCACTTTCGTCGCAGCCTTTAACTCTTCTAGTTGAAACCCCCACTTTCGTTCCCGCTCCTCCAAGGAGAGAGACGTTTGTTCTGTGGACAGCTCTTCTCCACCACTGAGTTCATGGTCGGAATCCTCACCGCTACACCGAGCCTCCCTGTTCATTTCCTAATAATTGTTTGAGCTTAAAGATGGGGAAAGGGAAAACAAAGGGGGACAAAAACAGTAGTAATAATAATAACACAGTTAACCCTGCTACATGGGTTAAAAAAGGTAAGAAAGGTGAATCACAGAGTCACCAGATTGTTGTTGCGGTTAATTTTGGTATATTGTTAATTAACAAGAGAATTAAGAGTTTATATATAATTTTTTTAATGTTTTATTTAACGCTTCTTTATTTAGTACTATTCTTTTTTTTTTTTTTGTTCATAAGAAAAAAAAAAAGACGTTTTAATATGTGACACAGGCGCAACTCTCTCCCTCAACCCCTCTGCTTAGGCCATTCCCAGCATGGAGGGGTCCATCCCCATCTGTTCCATCATCATGCGCTGCATCATTTGGTTCTGTTGCATCTGTTGCATTTGTCGCTGGTACTCGGCCTTGTCCTTCTCACGGCGCTCTGCGATTTGGGGGCGATAACGCTCAAACAGCGCAGAAACCTTCTCCGAGGTGTATTGCACCCGCTCCAGTACGGAGCACACCGTCTCCGCACGGCCACGCACCCCACGGTCGGAGTGACGCACAAAGAGTTCAAAGAGTACCGTGAGAAGATTCGTGTTGCTCACATTCTTGAAGAATTCCATACCATTCTCCTCACTTCCGACCATGACGAGTAAAATCGTCAAGACCGAGTTCAGCACCACCACCTCGCTGTTCGGGGTGAAGATGTTGGCCAGGCGAATCACATTGTTTTCCTTGGCTACTTCCTCCCTACCCATCCCGGCGCGGACCAGGTAGCGGATGGTGCGGATACTGTTCTCTACGACCCCACGGTTAGGGTGGTCCAGGAGCTCCAAGAAGAAGGTGATACCGCTATGGCCATCCGTTCCCTTTCCAATGTTCTTGGCACCTGCTTGGAACATGGTCAAGTTGGCGTAAATGCCGGTTAAAGCATTCAGGAACACCACTGGACTATCCGGATCGATAATGCGCAACATTTTTGTCGTCGCCGACATGGTGGCTAGTGCATAGGCGCCGTCCGCCCCGAAGGGTACATCCGCCTCAGAGAGGATCTCCTCGTCGCTGACCTCCGTCAGTGTCTTGAGGGCCTCTGCCACCTCCTCCATGAGGTCCTCGTTGCCCAGACGGTGGGCATCGCTGAGGGTGGCCAGAAGCGCCTTGTAACCGCCGTAGGAATGGAGTCGGATCTTACCGTTAGCGTCCGCTCCGAAAATACGAAGGACCGCGGCGACGGTGGTACTGACCAAGTCGGCATTAGAGCCATCCTTCTCTAGTTTCAGTAGTTTCACCAAACTTCGGCCATTGTTGATGGCGGAGAGGCGAGAAGAAAACTTCTTCTTGACCGCATCGCCTTGGATCTGGGTTATAATTTCGCCAATAATAGAGTTCTTTTCCTCGTCGCTCTTGGCTCCCTGGAGGCGGCGGAAGGCGGAGGACATGGTGTTCTCCATGTCGTATTTCTGGTGGTACACCGACAGCAGGGCTGCTACAGTTCCCCCACCAACGAGGATGTGAAACAATACACGAAATACCGCAGGGTTAATTGGAGATTCCATATTACTCTTTTTTCTTTTTCTTTTTTTACTTCAAATTATAGAAGAAAATCAGTCCACAATTAAGTAGGAAGAAGTGGGGAAGAAGGGGGCAATAAAGAGAACAGTTATAAGAACTCTGCACAAGGAAATCAAAAAACAAAAAAAAAATGTCCTACCTTAGCAAAAAAAAAAAAAGCATCATACTGGAACTCTTTTCTCTGTTGCATCCTAATGTCGTAATAACGTTGTACTTTATTTTTTTAAAAAAAAAAATATATCTTTACTCTTTCTCCTCCTTTTAACACGTTTCCGTCTAGTCCCTATCATTATTAGCTAATCGCTTTTTCAAAAAAAAAATACTATTATTATTAGTTTTCAAAAATAATTACCCATTTCCAGCCCTAGCACTGTACCGTTTGACCCTCTACCGTGGATAACTATTTTTCCTCACCGTCTTCCGCTCACTACCAAGGATGGCCTCTTCGTTGCTCCTTGTATTGGTCAGCTTCTGCCTTTTCATTAGCGGTGGCTCCGTTCATGGCGCCCTCGTCGCCGAGGCGTGGAAGGAAGAAATAAAATGCGTCAATGGAGGACAACCAGTGAATGGCGTGTGCCAGTGCCCCATCTACTTTACCGGCGAGACCTGTCAAGACCGACAGTGTCCCCACTCCTTGCAGGGAGAGGGAGAGCTTAGTATTCTCCCAACCAATGAACAGAAATTCTGTGATCACTGTGACGTAGAACACTACAGGGGAATGAACTGTCAACTCTGCACCTCGGATGCCTCCTGCGCGCGCTACGGTGGACACTCCAACGCAAAGTGTAACCGTCAAATGACGGTGGTAGGAAATGAGAAACACGTTCAATGTAGCTTGGACTCCCCTTTTTTTATCAACGCTATGGGGGATGGACGCAATATCACCGCTGAAATTCTTCTCACGTGTCGTACCGAGGATGGAAAAAAGTTTTCCCGCTCCGACAACGCACTCTGTGCGATGGCCATCTACCGCATTGAACCGAACAATGAGTATATCGACCCCTTCTTTCGATGTGAAGCCACTCAGTGTTCTATGGGGTTTGATGAAATGGAGGGGGAAAAGGATAGCACTTCGCTAAAGCAAAAAATATTTTACTATAATAAAAAGATCGGGATGTGGACTCTCATTGTTCTCTCTTGCTCGTTCTCCGTAGTGGGTTTCTTCTCCAAAAATCTCGGGCGCAAATACGTCAAGCGCATTACCTTTACTCTCACCGGTTTGATTGTATTCGTTGTGATCGCCTACTCCGTATTGATGATGATATGTATGCAACCGGAGAAAGTGGAGAGGGCGGTGGTTTACACTTGCGGCAAAACAGAGTGTGCTTGCGCCGAGGATCCACCAAAGCAATACCAGCCACTGTGTTCAGAATCAGACATACTGAATCAAATTCTCCCTAATATTAAAAACGGTATTAAACTACAGTGTGGGGACACGAATGGCAAGTGTACCCTCACACTAAATGACATCAACCTCGTATTTCAGGCGGACTGTCACGCCTCCGAGTGCGTTGTGGAGAGTTTGTTCCCCGATGATGACGAAGAGGGTGACGACTCTAGAGAGGCGAAAAAACGGACGCAGCTTTTGTTCTATCTCTCGATCATTCCTGTCGTGTGTGTGGTGGGTCTTATTGCGCATTACTTTTACTCCAGGGGGGAAGCGAAACGGCTGGCCAAACGTTTTATTTTTACCTTTAACGTCGACATGACCACCGAGGCCACCACCTCCACCAACGCCGATGAAGACGCCGGGGAGGGCTCTCCTTTACTCCGAGGGGGGTCCTATGTGAGTGTGGACAATGTAGGAGACGAGGAGGAAGAGGCCATCTCGCCAGAGGCACTGCTACGTATGGCTAATCTAACCCCAGAGGAGCAAGAGGAGGTCGAGCAAACAAGACGGCTTTCCAGCTCCACGATAGAACTTTCTGTTTCCGACTTGAAGTACAAGTTAAATAAACTGCCGTTCGCATCCAGTGAGGATAGCGAGTCTCGGACTATTTTGCATCAAGTGAACTTCTCTATCCGCTCTGGTGGAGTGCTCGCCATTATGGGTCCATCGGGAGCTGGTAAGACCACGCTACTAGACCTCCTCGCCTCCCGAGCAAAATCGGGTACCATCTCGGGCGACATGTATCTCAACAACACCAAACTCACCGGTAATATGCTGAACAAGTATCGTAATATCATTGGCTACGTATCGCAGGAGGACACGCTCCTTCCCGCGTTAACCGTTCGCCAAACCATCACCTACGCCGCTAGACTCAAGTTGCCGAGTGCGTTTTCGAAGCGTATTATACGCCGTATCGTCTCCCGTATCATTCATACCCTCAAGTTGGAACGGTGTCAGGACACTCTTGTGGGGGACGGCTCAGAGTTAAGGGGAATCAGTGGCGGTGAAAAGCGACGGGTGTCGATCGCAGTCGAACTGCTGGCCAATCCTCGCATTTTATTCCTCGATGAACCCACCAGCGGTCTGGATGCCACGAGCGCCACCCGCGTCGTGGAGGCAATCGTGCAGCTCGCCAAGGAGTCACCCTTGCGTCGCTACGCCCCGTTATACTTTGCGTTCAACCCTATTGTAATCTTCTCCATCCATCAACCCTCTCATGAGATCTACCGTTTGTTTGATCAAGTGCTTCTCCTCTCACAGGGAATGAGTGTCTACTGTGGTCCTGCGGAGGGGGCTTGTGCGACCCTGGAGAACAGAGTGAAGCACGCCTTTGGCCCCACTCGACCTGATATTCCATCCCCGGAGCCGCACGGAAACCCAGCCGAGTATCTTATGAAGTTGGAAGAAACCTTTGATGACAGCGTGCGAGCCGAGTTGCAGAGTCAAGACATTCGCGAGAACATTGGTCGGATCGCCTCTCGACAGGCCTTTGCGACCCCTAGCGCCTTTGGAGACGAGCCGAACCAAGTGCCGGGAGAAACGATCCTCAACACGACCTACTCCTACCGTGTCTACTACGCCAACATTTACCAACAAATGACACTTTTGATTTCACGCTCCTTCGCCTCCTTGTTGGGGTCTTTCCACCTCATCGTCTGTCACGCCACCGTCACGGGTCTACTGGCACTTATCATGTCGTTTCTCTACGCCGACCAGGAACTGGATCTACCGGGCACCATGAACCGCGCCGGCGGGGTCACCTTTCTCCTCCTTGTCACAGCCTTCGTGACTCTCAGCTGTCTGGAACTACTGTTGGCTGAACGCAAAGTCTTGGTGGTGGAGAGGGAGAATGGGTATTACTCGACGTTTCCTTATTTAGTGTCGAAATTAGTCGTCGACGTAATACCGCTCCGCATACTCCCCTCCGTCGTTCTCTCGTCCGTCATTTACTTCCCAATGAGTTTTCGTACCGATAGTGGGATACACTTTTTCTGGTTTGTGCTGGTAGTGGCCGCTTTTTCGGTTTGTATTACGTTAATCGTCATGTGTATCGGTAGTATTACAGGGGCATTTGGTACCGCTGCGTTGATTAGTAGTGTTTTTATTCTCTGGAACTTTGTGTTTGGTGGACTCCTCGTTCAAGCTGGCACCCTGCCAACCATTTTCCAGCCCTTCGAGAGCTTCTCCCCCTTCTTTCTCGCATTTGAATCGCTGATGGTGAACGAACTAAATGGTCTGGCGTGCATCTTCTCGCCTACTGACGAAACCGGAAAACAGTCCGCCGCCACTATCCCAATCATGTGTGTCCAGTACATTGCAAATATTGGCTTACAGACGAGTCGCTTCTTTTCTGACATCATTCAACTTTCACTCTACTCTTTCGTTTTTGTATTGCTGGCCTGGTTTGTTCTTGCCACGTGTACTCGAATTATAAGGTGATATCACCGTGCTCAAAACAATTAATTGTTTTTAAATTTGTTATTTTATTTTCTTTCCAATTGTATGCGATTTTATTTTATTTTTTGATCGACGTTTGTTTGCTGTAAAGAGTGTACTAGATTAGTTGTTGAAGTGCTCCCCCAAAGAAAAAAAAACACGAAGAAAAAGGTATGTATGAACGCAGCTTATTTTTCCTTTTTTGTATTTCCTGTGATGTTTGTACTGGTATTATTGTTGTTGCTGCTGCTTCTCGATGGTGGTGAAGTTAAATTTCACTCTTCCCTTCTCCCTCTTTCTTTTCTTCTCGGTACCTCCATGCAATCGTTAGAAGGGTAAGTGAAACAGTAAGATACAAGCCAACACACACATATACACTTATTTACCCCTCAACCGTTATGAAACCCGAGGTCACCCACAGCGCGTACAATAATGAATTCCAGTGGAGAAATTTATATATGAAGCAGTTTGGGCCCTGTACGTATCCACCTCCACCAGTCAGTAACCCTGATTCAGGGGCCTCCGCCAAGAGAAGAAACTTGAACGAACTTCTTCGACACACCACCTATCTCGAGTCGGACGATAGAAAAGCGAAAATGAAACGATACGACTCTTTTTCCGAGGCAGATGACTTTTCTCCAATAGCGGACAAAAAAAGGGATGACCTGTTTGACTACTTTAGTGATGATCTGTTTGGGGTTAACTTTTTCGATTTCCTCCGCGATCGCAACACAGCCGAAGAAGAGGAGGAGGACAGTGGTGCCTCCCACCTTATGGTGAATCAAAGTGGAGTACTGTTGAGTCCAAAAGGGAATAGGGCAACGGTCACCACTGAAGTGCAGAACCTTCAGCGTAGCACCTGGGTGTTGCTCATGGACGGGCGTCCGATGGCCTGGCTAGAGCGAGAGGCTTCCGAGAAGGGCAGCCGCGCTGCCGATATACGACGACGGCTGTTAGAAGTAGTGTCTGGCTTAGGGCTAGAGCAGCCCCCGCCGAAACTAACCTCCTCCCCTGAACCACCACTACCACTACCCTCTAGTGAGACCGAGGAAACTCCTACAGAGGAAACCAATCCTTTACAGCGCACTCCACCCCATTATGTATCCGAGAAGGAGGCCTTGTCTCGGGTGAGCGATAGTTTCAGTCCCTACTTTGCCGTTATTTCCTCCCCAGTCGCTATCCGTCGACTGAGAGAACAGTTTTACTCTGCCCGTCGCGCACAGAATAACGGGCTGAAAGGGGCTGCCGCGGATATCGTCGGACTGCCCCTCTTTAGTCAATTTTCTACGTGGAGGGAAACCTACCAGAACCGTAATAACTGGGACAAGGCACCGTTCAGTTTTTTCCTAATACACGATGTGGCGTATAATTACACCCAAGTGGCCTCCTTATTTATTATGTTAGACGTCATCACCTCCACCTGTCACCACCACGACGCGAACTGTTTAAAATACAAGCGAGTACCCATTCAACTAAATGACGCCAAGAAACACTTCACCAACACGTCAGCCATGCGAAACGATGTGGATCAGTACCGCTTTCAATGTCCACTCTTCTCCATTCAGCAATTGACTGAGGACATTATCATTATCTTTGAACAAAGTAGCTCCAAAAACACGCTTACCATGGTGCTCAAGGTGCTCTTGTTTCTCACCGACTGCGTACTGGACTCGGACACGGCAAGACGCTTTTTCCACCCCAAGTCCCTCTTGCGACAGTCTACCATTGACGTTCCTGGGTTAAATGTGGCGTCGACACTGGACGAGGAGCAGGAGGGTGAGGGAACCTCTAGTAGTGCAGAACAGCTCAATAACGATTTAGCCGAAGTCTTTGAAAGGGAAAACTTCTCCACCGAAGAGTTTGAGTCTTTGTTTGATTTGGTGACCTGGTTCACCGACAATCCCTACGCCAACTCCCAAGTACCCATCGATATCAATTTGCTACCCACAGCGGAATACATTCTACTCGAAGAACTTGGTAGTACGTCGCTGTCGAGGAGTTTCCAGAGTAAAACTCCCGAAATGCAAAGTATGGAGTCCCTTTCTATGGGTCAAAACCGCTCCCCTCGGGTCCGTGCCTCCCTGTTCCACAACTCCCCGAGCAACCCTGCCAACGGGAGACCGGCGAAGCACCAGTACATCCCTGGTAAGCACCCCGTCTTCTCGGCTCCAGGGGATTTGGTCGAGGTCATTGCCAAGTACAGCGCCCATAGGGAAAAGTTAATAAAGGAAAAGGGAGTGTTAAACCCACCCGACGACGATGACGTCTTTACAGCTAGGGAGGGGAATCGGTTTCGGTATCGAAAAGGGGTAAACACAACAAAAAGAACCTTCCACCCCTTCCACCACCCCCTAAAGTGGAAAAAGAGGAGCAGCTGTCACTGGCCACGACGCGTCTCTCCACCCCATTAATACTGGTCACGACGTACATGCGGCTTCACGGTGCTCCGTGGCTGAAACACTTGTTTGATCGATTGTTCAACGTTCTCCGAAAAGAGAGCGTTCTGCTCTATGTGAATCGAATCGACCTGGAGCACCCCCTTGCCTCCACTCTGCTGGAGGATCGAATGAACACCCAACTCCTCGAACGCTTCCTCGGAAGAGTATACTACTGGTGAAGGCAGTGCCGCTATACTGCGCCAGAGGATGGAACGACTAGAGGATTTGATCTGTCAAGACATACAATACGTCATGAGTGAACTCTTCAACGCCCTATATGGGGAGCGGTCCACCACCCGTCTACCACAAGGTATCACCGTTCTCCTGACCCAATTCTGTGCCACAATTCACCTCCATCTTTTGGGTAACACGGTGCTGACCACGGACACGGTGTCCCAGCGGCCCGGCTCCGCGGCCCGTCAAGTGCAAGAATCGGTTCAAATTCTTAAGAAAAAACGTATGGCGATACACGGTATCTACAAGGACTACAAATCAGAAGTCTCCATCGCACGACTGCTGACGAGTATTGAGCGGTATCGCCTCGTCAAGTTTATTCTTTTTGACTCGTGGATTATCCCCTCTTTGAATAACGCGGTGGAGGAGGGATTTTTATCCGAGTCCACCTCCCTTCACCTGCGATGGAATGTGAATGCGTTTGCCCGGTATCTTAAAATTCTCGTCAACGCCCCATTCAGCAAAGCGGAAGTCTCCCCCGTGCAAAAACCACCTCCCCCCCTCTCCCCTCCTCCCCAGTCCGCGTCAGGGCGGAAGAGAAGTATGTCGCCCAAGCCTCAACAGGCTCCGACGGACCGAAGGGTAAAGCGACCCAAGAAGAAGGCGGCCGCTCCCCAACTGCTTCCGTTACCACCCTACATTACCGGTATCTACGACGTGTCAAGTGGCACACTCGTCCGCCTATACGCCGACCTCTCCTGGCCGCAGGAAGAGTCCTACTCTCAGGAGCCTTCGTTTGACGGGTCCACCTCTGTCACCCCCGCCGCCTCCCGCACCTTTCTCCCCTCCCTCGATAGATCCGCCCCCGGTGTCTCGGTGAGTATGGCGGGCTCACTGGGCAGTGGACAGACAGTTTCATCCAAGAGCAAGGATCAAACCAGCGCCTTAACACAGGTACTAAATCTAAAGTATGAACTGTACCGGTCGGTCGACCACATTGGATGGGATGGAATCTCCACTTCCCTCAAGAGCCTTAATGAGACCCTTGGACTCGTCAACTACGATCCGGAAGAGGAGGACGAAAAGGTCTTCTCGGTGGGTCCCATGTTCCACGTGGAGGGGTGCGCGATGCGGGTGTTGGATCTATTCTGCTCTAAAGCGTGTACCGAACAGTCCGATAATGTCGTCGTCACGGAGTTTGAAGTACTTCCCTCCCTGGCTGCGGGTTGTGTGGACAAGGTGTACGACTTGGTGACCAGCAAGCACCCCGCGATGGAGATGGCGAAGGCTTCAGGGAAGTTGCCCTGTCGCCTTCCATTTTCCTTATACCTCAGTTGCCTCAGTGCGGCACTGCTACACCCCTACTCCGCCCTTCAAGCCTTGGAGAACATCCACAGCAACAGTAAGCGGTTCTACCGTACCTTAATGTCCCCTCTCAAGGATCAAACTATGCTGCAAATGATTTCGGCGCTGGTGGAGGAACGCGATGAGCTGCCGCTGGTCGATACCAACGCCCTTACCCCGCTGCTGACCACCTTCACCGCTGCTAAAAGGTCCGATGGGGCGACCGAGGCGATGCAGCGGCTGGAGACGGAGGTGACCAAGCTTCGCAAGCAACAACACTTTTTGATGACCGGTGCGTCACCCCCGCCGAGGAAGGGAGCCGTTCGAGCGCTTCACAACGCAGGTCCTAGTAACCCAACGAGTACCATGGCGGCGGGGAGAAACCGCATCATCGAGGAGAGTGGGACTGTGCCGTTGTGCTTCGACCCGTGGTGGAAGGCGATGACGTTAGCCCTCTGTGTCCGCGCGATGAGTGTGCTGGCGGAATGCAATTCAGACAAATCAACCGAGTTTCTGGAACTCTGTCGGCAGCAAATGAATCAAGCAAAGGTGGAAAATAAAATAATGACCGAAGATTTTATTGAAAAGAAGGGTCATATACAAACCAATGTTGCCCTCACAGGAGGAAAGAACCATCGAAAAATGAGTTTGAAGGAGCGGCGAAAGACGGGGAAAAAAAAATCAAAACCCTAAAATGAAAAATGTATAGTACTTCAGACTGAATGTGACTCACCGACGGTGGTGATTTTACTTTATTATATCGCTTGTAAAGGATCGTGATTCCCCTGAAATGGAATGGGGAAAGAGAATGAATAATTTAAAGGGGGAAAAATGCAACTGGATTGAAACACAATTTCCCCTTCCTTCTTCTTTATAATAATAATAATTATTAGTATTCTTATTATTGGTAGCAATAAAGTTTTTGGCGAGGTCTCTTAATGATTTAGTCTCTCTTTTGAATGCCTCCCAAGTCTACCAAAACAAAATGTTGTACCACTACTGTAGGGGACGGAGCGGTAGTAGTAGAGGGGAATCCACGCGATTCTAATGATCCTGTAAGGATACACGACACTCCTGAAGGAAGTAGTACTAAGATTACCCCCCATCGACCCACCGCCCCTTCCCGGGGGTCCAAGACCCCCAAGTGGAAGGCGACTACAGATCGGCCGAAAAGACGCAGTCAACGGGCAACACCTGTAAAGAGGACCTCGAAGCATGTGGATATTCAGGACCCGGCAGAGGAGCCTTCCCTGTGTAGACCCCTCGTAGGTGTGGCTGCTGTAAATGAAGAGTTCAACTTCAATGACACCTACAACTCCATTTCGTTCCGCGTTTTCGACTCTACCCTCCGACCCACCACGGAGCCGTCGTCCTCCACCCCAGTCCGCCCAGCGGCCTCTATGACGGTAAACTCCAACAGTAGTCCAGAGTCCCCTTCCAAGGAAGGGCCCACGGTTCCTCTTTTACCCTTCCCCAACTGTAGCACCTCGCAGCTGAGGGAGATGTACGCTTTAATGGACGTGGATGAGGATGGGGTGGTTTCAGTCGCGGATTTGTTCGATTTCATTGGCGTACACCAGCACCTCATCATGGGTGTAACCTCCGTCGCGTTGTCGTACTTTATTTCAAAATTAGAAAGGGGAGCTGTAAATGAGGAAGATTCTCCCTACTTTGCCGCTTCTCACTCCACTAGGACGTTTTTCACGTTAGCGGAAATTGAAAATTTCGTCTCCTTATTAGTGAATGCCTCGTGGTTCCCCTACTCTCTGGAACTGGACAGGGGTTGGTGGGAACTAGGTCACCGAATGGACTATCCCGCTTCCCCCGTTTTATCGGAAAGTGGGAGTAATTTTGCCTATAGTAAAACGAAAAGTGACTACTCCACCACCTTGGATATGAAATCAGAATCTAACATAAACGTTATGGGAGAATACACCTCCACTTCAAGTTTTTTATCGTTTGATAAGTTTTGCATGATTCATCAACGGACGATATGTTGTTTAGAACGAAATGAAGACTACGTCTATCATTACGACGAGCAAGTGAAGGAGTATCTGTTTCGACGGGTAAGTCATGAGGAGTTGCACTCCGCCCCGTCTACGTTTCAAGAATCCCCAGTCTCCCTCCTGTACGAACGTCTGTCGTTTATGTTTAGAACCATCTCCCTTTTCCGCATTCTAGAGTGGATGAGCCGTCATGGCATCACCCCTGCCTTGCTGAGGAGTGGCGCATGCTCCTTCGCTCTTCAGGTGAGGGGGAATCAAAGTGCTTTACATGGGATTGGGCACCGGAAGAAACTCTCAAGGCAGTACACGGAAGAGAGAATGGGGATGGGGTTAGTGTCGTGGCTGGCACCGCTCATCGGCTGGTGTATTCAACGGGACCGCACATCGATTAAGCAATTCTACGAAAAGTACTGTCTCACCAATCATATTGTGTGGAGCAAGGAGGTACTGGATGGACTCCAACTCCTTACCATGTCTTCTTCAGAGTCTAGTGAGGAGGAGAGAAAACGTCGCAGTGTTGTGTACTCCACTGAAGTGGAAAGGGTACTCTTTCACCTACTGCCGTATTTCTCCTTCGCACGAACGCAAGACATGGCCTCCGATGTACACGCGGTGTACCGTCACACCCAAGTAGTCATTGCCGCCATCTACATTATTCTGCTGCTTCCGTTGTATTGGTTGTCGGACTACTGTTTTCGTGTGCAAGACTACACCCCACTGGTCCTTCTCATGATGCTCCTTGTCGCTGGTGTTTTACTCACGGACTCACTGGTCACGCTTCTTTTTCGTAGTTTCACCCTCCGTCGACTGAGGGTTGGTAAAGGGTTCCCCGTCAACCCACAAACGGTGCAACGTTTCCTATCTCAAGTCGCCCGCCATCATAGAGACACACCCGGGTTGCTGGGCTCTACCCACTTGGAAAAGGGAATGACACTTTGGGCGTCCGTCTACTCTACACAGTTTCTCACCCGCCGGGATAGCACGTTTGCTTTTCTCTTGTTTGTGGAAGAGCGCGCGGATGTGATTGGACAGGTACGTGCCACTCAGCTGGTGATCATCCTGCTTCAAGTTTGCTCCGTGCTGTCCTACCATATCCGACTGGGATGTCTTGCCCTCATTCTTTGCTTCGTCTACGGCCTCC
The DNA here is from genome assembly GCA_019695575.1 of Angomonas ambiguus. NCBI lineage: Eukaryota > Euglenozoa > Kinetoplastea > Trypanosomatida > Trypanosomatidae > Angomonas > Angomonas ambiguus. The sequence continues at coordinate 23,419 of JADNSB010000088.1, read as the reverse complement.
CTCATCGGTCCCCTGTCAGCGCCCCCATTTTAGCCTGGAGACTCACATTGTGTTTTCTAGCGGAGAAGCTCGCCGAAGAGTATCTTTCCGTGTGCTTCGTACCAGTGCGACAAAAGGACATTCACACTCCCCTTTATCACGTGTCCCCTCTTCTTCTCCAAGAGTTGGTCAAGGTGAAACAGGTGTTTGATTCGTTCGTCCCACATCCCCCATCTCGACGCATGTACAACCCTACCGATATATTTTTCGAACGGGTATGCGCTAATGTGTACACCAAAGCCGCCTCCTTTCAGCCATCGGAGCAAGTGATGGACTCTGACGACGGCGTCACGCCTACCCTCACCAACGCACTCTTTTTCAACTTTCTACCAGAAGTGGAAAAACTGTGTCACTCCCTGGAAGAGATTGGAATGGACTATGAACAGATGGCCAGCTACCCCAGTAGCGGTCTCGTGAAGCGAACGAGGAACATTCTGTGTACGTATTTTCCCTGGACGGACTTCACCTCTCCTTATAACGAAAAGGCCGGTTTGACACCGAATCAGCTGGGTGTGTTGGGTTTAGACGGCAGTCTGACTCGAGACTACAACGGAAACATTATTCAAGGGGTTCCCATGGTCTTTTTTACTACGCTAGTGAAACGGCAAATCGCCATATTCGCGATGATTCTGTCCCTTCTGCAGCTCGACTGTTCAGAGGAGTCTGGGGGCAACTCCGCACACCCGTCTTACCGCCGCTCCGAGTGGATCTCTTCCCTATTCTCTGGGTGGTTCATGAACAGTGTTGCCATGGAAACGGTGGAAAAGGTGCCGCCGTCTAATTTGGGCCGTGAAGCGTTCGAGCGACAGCAACACGAACGAACAGAGCTGACGGTACTCCAGGTCAAAAAAATGGAGCGGTTAAGTCGTATGCTGAAAAACGCCCTCTTAGCAGAGGTGAACACCGGTAGCAGTGTCGTCATCTCAGCCCTGGATATGATAAGTGTTCCAAAGCTGCTGGGGATGTTGAACGAAAATAGCTGAGTGACCACACTGTATACTACCACGACATCCTTACTTGTGAGAAGGATTATATATATATATATGATTTTAACATTCCTCTGTTTCCTATACATTGTTATGACTATTACGATTAGATATAATATTATATATATATATATTATTTTTTTTTTTTGCTTCAACTCTTTTTTTATGGCAAAGCAATGAGGCACTAGTATACTCTATTCTGATTTTTTTTTTCTCTCTCTCTTTTATGTTTATCTTCTTTTTATTTATTTATTTACTTTTCGTTAGACAATCTTTTACATGTCCCTTACATCTGTCGCGCAACTGTACTCTTTACGAGACGAGTATATCGAGCAGATTGAATTTTTTTTATTAGATTCGATTACAGAAAACAATTACTCCACGCAATTGGTTGATGCTATTCAGGACTACAGGGAGAAGAAAGAAAAGGAAATTTCCTTCCTCAACACTGTCGTACAAGAAGCCAGAGAAAATTATAACTTGGAAACTATTCTTAAGAATACTAACTCACCACCTTGATACGGATGATGAGTGTTGTATAAACCATCCTGCTACCATTTTTTTTCCTTCTTTCTGAATTGTTTTGTTATTGTTTCTCTTGACATTCTTAAGGAGTGGTAATATTACTGCTAAGTCCATTTCATCGGTTGCGTTCGATCGCTTTGGTAGAAAATACTCTTATTACCTTCATTTGTCGAAACGTTTCTATGGATTCTTCCACTCTTCTCTACGTTTTCATTATGTACACTCCAAATAATAAAAAAGTATTCTTTCTTTTTTGTTTGTTTAATTTTCTTCTATTATCGTCCATTACTGAAGATGAGCACCTCACCCGTCCCAGCCGAACCCGTCACCCCACAAGCACCCACTGAAAGCGACATATGTAAAAGCACGGTGGAACCCTACGGAGATGGATTCAAGATCACTTTACAGTCCCCCAACATTTGCGTAGAATTGCTCTCCCTTGGGGCGTCGATCAACTCGGTGAAGGTGCGTGACCCCAGTAAGAAGTTTGGGGATCCGGAGGCGTGGGTGGAGACGTGCTTGGGTTACGTTAGTTTTGACGAGTGCAAACAGCCACAGAATGCCCGAGGATCGATTCGTGGCCGCTATGCGGGCCTTATCGCCAACGCGGAGTTCCACCTGTACAACACCAACTACAAACTATTACAGAACTTTGGTTCCCACTGTCTTCACGGCGGCCCTGTCGGGTTTGATAAACTGCAGTGGAAGTACATTATGAACGAGGGAGAAGACGAAATCGGTGTCTCTTTTCACTTGACCTCCCCTCATCTCGATCAGGGATTCCCCGGGGAGGTGTTCATCACCGCCACCTACACCATCCTCAAATCCACCGCTAGTCTAAAGTATAACCTCATAGCCAACCTCTCCGATACCACCCCAGTCAACGCCACAGTGGTCAACCTCACGAACAATGTGTATTGGAACTTAAACGGTGTTCCTCGTCCCGCCAAGGCGGATGAAAAGGCGTCGTTACCGCACCCCATTATGAACCACTGCCTCAAGATGAATGCCAACTACGTGGCGGTGGTGGACGACAACAACATCCCTACAGGAGATATGCTACCCACCCAGGACTCGGTCAATGACTACTCGGAACTGCGCCCCATCAAGGACGGGATGCTCTTCACCAAGGAGGAGGGTCGTACGCCGTGGGGGTACAACGACACCATCGCCCTGGAGACGTGGGACTCCACTCTGAGGGAGGCAGCCGTCCTCTACTGCCCAGAGACCCATCTGCAGATGAAAATTAGCACCACCAACCCTGTGGTTCAGGTGTACACGGCGAATCACTTTCCTGAAGACGCCGACGGCTCCCCTGGGAAGCGGTTCCAACCTCATAGTGGTATCTCATTACAGTGCCAATACTTTCCCAATAGTCCTAATATTGACTCCTTTCCTTCCACCGTCCTGGAAAAGGGAGAAACGTATCAAGAAACGACAACACATGAGTTCCAATTCCTTTCTGCCTCACCAACCATCAAGAAGTAGAGAGGGAGTGTTGGGGGGGAAAAAAAAAACTGAAAAGTCAGCAAGCCTGACCCTTATTTTTATGTTTTTTTTTTTACCGTTTACTATTATTATCTCTATTTCCCCCCTTTTAGTGTACGAAAAGTCACCGTTTTTCTGTCTAAAAAAAAAAAAAAACTATCAACATGTTTGAATTTCAAGTGGCTTTCTTAGTGTTGGCACTACCAAAACGATTTACTGATTGGAAAAAAACAAAAAGAAAAAATATATCTCTTATAATCAACTGTGAGTGAATGAGTTGTACTTTTTCTTTCTGTTTTTCTCCTCTATTATTATTAACCATTATGGTTACTTTATGACTTTAGTAGTAGTAGTAGTTGTTGCTCTATAGAGCCAGTAAAGTACACTTCAAAAATAAAAAGGAATCAATAATATGGATACCATCAATAAGTTCTTTGATCCGGTTAAAAACCTACAAAGCGATGGGGGCAATGTTTCAAAGAATTACGACTTTCGACTCGGCGGGAACAGTACCGTGGTGATGTCGGACTACCACATCTGTCGCTATGACACTCTACTCGGTGTCATTGTCTGCGTAGGGGATGACGCGGATGTGTTGGTGCTAGGAAAAGAAATGTGTCACGAGATGGTGCCGCTTCAAAAGGGAACCCACTGGCTGGACTGCTTCATCTATGCGGGTACTTCAACGTTTCTCGTCCTTTCTCCCGAGGTGCTGTGGTGTATGGACTATAGCAATCGGGTAGGAGACTCCATGCTGACCCCAGAGGGTGGGGCGCCCTTCACGACCATGTGTGTGCCCAAAGGATTGACGGTGGGGTTGGTAGGACGTAAGGACGGTGTGGTTTCCTACTTCCGCCTCAACCCCATCTCCAACAACCCCGAGGACCGACCGCAGATCTTCTGGACGACGGTGGAGATCAACATTCTCTCCTTCTGTCAGCCGTTTCAAAAGACCCCACTGGTGGTGGACACCTCCGAGGAAGGGCGGTCCAAGTTTCTCTCGTATGGTTCGGTGCTGTCGATCGACTCCTACCCCGAAAACCCCAACGCCTACATCGCCGTCATTGGGGGTGTGACAGGGGTGTGCAAGTGGTACGTGGATGAAGCAAGACTCAGCTGTTACTTTGACGCCTCCACTATTGCCGAACAGCCCGACGGTCTTTTGGCGACGTGTCGTGTCAGTCCTGGTGGGAATTACGTCTGCGCCACAACCATGCTGAGTACGAAGATTCTCATCTGGAATGAGTCCAAGAAAAAGAAAAACAAGTCCTGTGAACTGTACTGGTGCATTGATGTTTCCAGTAATATCAGTGGTATAAAGACCTCAATGGACTCCTTCTGGTACAATGAGTACTGTGTTGGAATTCATATGGCACGGACCGCGCTCGAGCAAGGGTTCCACTCCACCAACGATAAACACAGTCAAATGTTTATGCTAATCCACGGTCAACACGATATTATGGAAATTGTCATTCGATTAGATGATAAAAAGGTGATTCGTCAGGAGAAAATCATCGCCCATCTCAACGCCTATACGGCCCTCCAAGGTACGGAGGCGGCGAAAGGGGAAACCACGGAAAAGTCCAATAGTGTGGTCGATAACTACTACAAAGTGTTCAATGTGGAGCCGTGTATGATTTCCAATTACTGGGGCAACGGGCTGACAGACGTGGACCTGGAGGCCCTCTTCGTGACCAGCGAGGGTGGTCTGCGCCCCATCTTGGCCAAGCGTAACCGTAAGACGGGTGGTCTGGAGAGCATCAAGGAACTGCGGGAGCTCAGCGCGACGGCGCCGTGGTACCCCAGAGGAATTCTTCTCCGACTCCCCGAAGCACAGCTCCGTCAGCTCGCCCAACAAATAAAAAATACACCCATTTCCTCCACTTGGGAGCGACTTCTCCGAGGAGGTGAAACACTCCTTCAACAGCTTCTAGACGTCGACGCTGGAAAACCGATCACCCCTTTAATGAAGGAACTGCTGAACCGGACGGTCATGGTGACCGTCACGGACGCCGCCCAAGCCATCTGTCTTTCCCCACAGTCGAACGAAACCTTCGCCATGCACCCCAGAGCGTTACAGCAATGCTTGCCTTGGGCGGCTCTGGCCATGGAGCAGGACCCTTCGTCCTTAGTGCTGGAAGAGGCGCTACCCTCCATGGACACCTCCTTCCTCCCAACCGAACTGATTGTTCGCGTGTACTCTAACGAGGCTATCGTGACGGTGATGAAGAATGACATTCGGCGTAATACAGGGTCTTTTGTACTGAATCTAGACCGCAACTCGCTTCAATTGGAAGGGGAGGGAAGTAAAGGGACTCCCATTATTCGACGCTGTGCCATCATCGATGCCCGACTGACCCCTTCCACCGTAACCAGCCGAATGACCATCGACAGCGACGGGAAGTGTCTCGCCGCCGTGCTCGAAGACGGAAGTGTCGCACTCGTGGATTTAAGTGGATCCAAGAACGAAGACGGCTCCCCTCATATGGTGCTAATTCCAGCCGCGCTTCTCCCGATGGGGACTAGGGTCCTCTCCGTCGAGGCTTTCTGGCTGCCCAACCCCAAGTTGAACCAGGGAAATTTATGCCTGGCGTATCTGTTCGGGGAAGGAAAGGGGTTCCTCCTCTGGGATGTCACCATGATGCGGATGGTGGCCTACTCCCACCCCACGTACGCGGTGAAGGCCAAACGGCTCTACGTCACCACCGCGAGTATCCCTCCTCCCCCTAACCTGTCTGGTGATATCATGATGTTTGAGGTGTCACTGGGCCTGTCCACCGAGGGGGCTGAAACGGGGGAATATGGGGTCGTGAACTGCTTTGACGCGCTAGGGGCCAATTTGCTGTCCTTTTGCTTAGGATTCGGGCTGGCGGAGGGAGCACGGGATGTGTGGTGCTATCAAATCAGTAAAGGCGACGGTGGGGAGTGGAAGCCGTTGACTGGTTTCAAGGCATTGGTCATCCAAAGGGAAATTGTGCTACAAATCGAGGCACAGGGGTCCAACAGTTTTATGTGGTCCATCACCTCTGGCGGGGTGACGGTGAAGTCCGAGAACCCGTTCGTCAGCTCCGGTAGTATTGTGAACGTGAAGGCGGTATGGGAGGCCGGGAAAGCGGAACTCTCCTATCGAACACCACAGGGAGAAGAGGTCAGCTACGGCCTCAAACGGAGAGCCAATTCACAAGGCCTTATGGCGGTAGCGCCCACCTTGGCCTTTGTCAGTGACGAGGAGATCGTGATTGTGGATGTGACGTCCCTCTTTGAGGGTAAAAACACAGGGGCTGCCAATCCAGAGGCGACTCCAGCGGTGTGCCGTCTCGACGGCTCCCGGTCGCTAGAACTGTTTAGCGTGTATCGGGCGCGAGGCACCGTGATAGTCATTACGAGAGACGCCAATGGTTGGAGGTGGCTGAATATACTGGACAGCCGCACGGCCAGACCCCGCATGGAGTCGTACGCTACACTCGACTTTGCGGGGGAGGACAAGATACAGGTACTCACCGTGGAAATTGATAACGTGCTCCATTTATACTTTCTAGGGTCTAATAATGGCGTGGTGGGACACTTTTTTATCGAGGCAAACCTCGGTACATCCAAGGAGAGCAGTATCAAGTCCCGTGGCTGCTTCAAAGATCGCCGTCGCTTTGCCTCGGTGCCCTCCACATTCCGTGGATACGGTCGCTTTCTTCCTCCCCCACCCACCCTCAAGCAAGAAACGGGTTTCTTCAAACGCCTCATGACCTTACCCTGGGAGGACATCGCCCTCAAACTAGAATCCGAGACCCTTCGCGCTATTAAACCCTCCAAGGGAGCTGGATCCGTGATGTCTCCCGCCAGCGGCCCTACCCCGACCCCACAGTCGCCATTGGCCTCCGCTACACCAGCCTCGCAGGCCGCAAAGACGGAGCAAGTACGCGCCGCAGCAGCGGAGAAGGAGCGCAATCAACTACTCGCCTCCTCCCCTTCCCCACCGTCACCTGCCTCCGCCACCACAAAGCCTACCACCGCCCCTTCGGCTGCCCCCGAGGAAAAGGGAGGCCGTTATGCTCAACTGAAGGCGGTCGCCGAGCGTGAAAATGTGAGCCTCACCGAAGCAAGACGCATGATGAGTGAAAATATTAGAAAACTGCAAGTACGTGGAGAGAGGTTACAGGAGATTGGAGATCGATCCGCCGAACTGGCAAGTCAGGCGTTGACCTTCCAGGATTTGGCGAGGCAGCTGAAAGAAAAACAACGCAGTAGTTGGATTTAACAGCAAAGTAATATATCGTGTTTATTTTATTTTATTTTGGTTTAGTGGTTATAGGTACGAGCAAACATAAAGTGTGCCACACACACAAACAAAGTCAACGTTTCTCTTGTTCTCTTTCACTTTCAGTAATTACTCATACAAATAACAGATGAAAGTGTCATCTTGCGCGCGTGAAGATATTTTATTTATTTATTTTTAACACATTTAGACTTCTTACAGTCGAATACGTCTTGAATAAAAGCACAAAAAATACTTCTCTTCCTTTTCTCTTCAATAGTATTTTTTTTTTTTTTCAAGTACCACCAAGTAAAAACAAGATGATGCGGTGCTCCGGAGTTGTACTTGGGTCTGTCCCAGTGGTTAAAAATTTAATCAACGGAAAGATGGTGGAATCCAAAGCCAGCAAGTTTTTCGATATTTACAATCCTGCCACAGGGGAGGTCATCGCCAAGACTCCACAGAGTACTCCAGAGGAGCTGCGAGAGGCGGTGGAGGGATGTGCAGAGGCACAAAAACAGTGGTCCGAAGTGTCCGTCTCCAACCGCGTCCGTGTGATGTTGAACTACCAAAAACTCATTCGTGACCACACCGACGAGATATCGAAGCTCATCACTATGGAGCAAGGAAAGACACTGAACGATGCCGCCGGAGATGTATTCCGTGGGTTGGAAGTGGTGGAATACACCGCCTCTATGGGGTCTCTGCTGATGGGAGAGACGATGGAGAACGTGGCGTCGCACATGGACACCTACAGCTACCGCTACCCACTCGGTGTGACGGCTGGTATTTGCCCTTTTAACTTTCCCGCGATGTGCTGCCTGTGGATGTTTCCGGTGGCGGTCACCGCCGGTAACTCGATGCTGGTGAAGCCGTCCGAGAAGGTGCCCCACACCGCGCTGCGTCTGGGGGAGCTGGCCCTCGAGGCGGGTCTTCCCGCTGGACTGGTCAACATGGTCCACGGTGGTCCGGATACGGTCAATTTCATCTGTGACGCCCCCGAAATTCAAGCCATCAGCTTTGTGGGAGGGAACGGTGCGGGTGACTATATTTACAAACGTGGCGCGGAGAACGGAAAGCGTGTCCAGGCCAACTGCGGTGCTAAAAACCACTGTGTGGTGATGCCCGATGCTGACAAGGAACATGCGATCAACGCCCTCCTGGGTGCTGCTTGTGGTGCCTGCGGTCAGCGCTGCATGGCCATCTCCGTGGCCATCCTCGTCGGAGACTCGAAGGACTGGATACCAGAAATCTGCGCCAAGGCGGCGGAGCTCAAGCCGGACGTGGGGACCAAGAATCCCCCCTTTGGACCCATCATTACCGCCGATGCCCGTGACCGTGCGATCCGTCTAGTGACGGAGTCGGAGAAGATGGGTGCTAAAGTGCAGGTGGACGGTCGAAGCTGCAAAGTGGAAGGGTACCCGAATGGGTTCTGGATGGGCTCCACCGTCATTACCGATGTGACCACGGACATGCCTTGCTACACCGAGGAACTCTTTGCCCCCGCCCTCGTCATTCTCACCGCCGACTCTCTGGATGAGGGGTTGGAGATTATCCGAAAGAACCCTTACGGTAACGGTGCTGCTATCTTCACACAGAGTGGAGCCGCCGCCCGCAAATTCCAGCACGAGGTCACCGCAGGACAAATCGGTATCAACGTCCCCATCCCAGTCCCTCTCCCTATGTTCTCCTTCACTGGGAACCGCAAGTCGTTCCGTGGGGACAACCACTTCTACGGAAAGATGGGGGTCAACTTTTACACCGACGTCAAGACTATTGTTTCCAGCTGGAACCCCAAGAATGCTACAAAGAGCAAAGTCATGACGGACTTTCCCATCTTCAAGCAGTAAGATGTCCAACAGAGTGTCTACTCATTCACTTCTATGGCAACTCGAAGAATCCGAGTTTCTTCTATTTCCTTTTCTTACTTTAAATTACTTTTATAAGCTTTTTTTTTTCTTTTTCGTTTCTTTGATTGTTTGATTAGAATTCGAATTTTTTTTATATACATTTTTTATCTGGTAAAAATTCAATACCCACTGTTTACTTTTTTCCTTTTTTTTTTCCTTGTCTGTTTCCGGACTGAGTGGGATTCCTTGATAGCGTACTATATGTTTTAGTTTACCATTGAAATGGATAATAATGGTATCCCTATACAACTATTCTCTCTGTATATTTCAACCCTCTTACCAATGGGTTCAACTCCCTTTTCTAATCATCTCATTCTTTCCCTTCCCTCCCCTCTCCTCTCTACTGAAACAGCACTAAACATAAAAAAATAAATAAATAAGTTCTAGACCGTCCTCTATGGCGAGTTCCCCGTGGAGGAGTACAGTAGATAACACCCTGAAGAATACACAGGAGACGTTAGATCGGTTAAGGGTTCAGCAATCGCAGTATCAATCCACTTCTCGTCGCATCGCTGATCTATTCGGTGACGCCGACGATAAGGACCGCAGCAGCACCCTCCAGCAGGAGAACCCCAGTGACATTCCCCCTCCCCTCCCCCACCCTTCGCGCTATGCGGCGCAATACAGAGGCGGCGATGACGCGTACCATCCCTCCTCGTCTAGTCCCTCTACATCGCCTTGGAAAAAGTACAACGCCAACGATGCCAACTCTATCCCCCCCATCATCAAGGAGCTCTCCGACAACTATTTCTTGGCAAAAACTCAACTGAAAAATGTCGTGGTAGAATTAGAGCTGGAGCGGTCCGTGAGAACGGATCAGATTAAAAATATAGAACAGCGGTACAGCAATCAATTTGCGGAGATGAAGGCGTATGTAAAACAGCTTCAGAACGACAATGACTACTTAAAGGCGTCGGTTCGTGCATTAGAGTCCCACCAAGCCTTTGGCCGCGACCCGTCAAGTTCTCCGTCTTCAAGGTCTGTAGAAGACGCCAAATCCACTTTTATCCACTCCGAGTCCTCCGCGCCACTGATGGCCCGTCTAGTCGAGGTAGAGGGGGCGGTCGCACGACAGCAACAGATACTCAAGGACCGACACACCAGTATGGATGGGGTGGTGGCGGACTTGGTGAAGAATAAAGTAGAAATGGAAGTCGAGAAAATGCGCTCCATTGCCCGAGAGGCGGCGAGAGACAGCTGTGAGGACCTCATCCGACTGAGAATGACGGCCATGCAGTCCATCTTCAATAGTGAGATTCAAAAGGTGTTGGAAAGTACCGGCATCTCGCGAGAGATTGCGGAGTCTACGAAAAAAACATTTCAAGCCTTAGAGGAAAACTACGCCCGAAAACTGGATTTAGTGGACAACAAAATCACTACACTTCAGGGGGAGTTCAAATCGCAGTTAAGAAGTACTGGTGAGTCCTCGCAAAAAGAACTTCAGGAACTTTCCCATCGTGTCACTAAAGAATTTTCGCAGTGTCACTTGGAGATGAAGGAAATTCAAGTGAATGCAGAACACGAACTCCACACTCAGATCGAGTCCCTAAAGATGGACGTGGTGGCGAAGGTGAATAAAGTGTTGAAGGAGCAACAGCAACGAAAGGAACCGATCCAGGAGAGTGACGTCCGGCGGATTATCGAGGAGATGGTGGGTGCCCTGGAGGACAAGGTGCTACGTCTGCAGGGTAGCAGTAGTCGGTGGAGGGAGACGACGGAGACTTGGCAAAAACAGTTGAAAGCACAAATCGATCAAAATCAAAAAGAAATTCTCTCCGTGACCGATGCGACGAAACACTGCGAAGAGGAGCTGGGGGAGCGAACGAAGCACATGGAGAAGTTGCAAATAGACACAGACGCCTCCAAACTCAAATTGCGAGAGCTGGAAACCCGTTTGAAGCAGTGCGAAGTCAATGAAAGGGAGGCGGCGAAGGAGAGGGAGGAGCAGCACGTAGGGCTCATCACCCGTCTGGATACCGTTGAAAGTACAGTTCGACCCATAAAGAACGAATTAGAAACCTTTAGTAAAAAAGCGCAGGACACCTTTCACAAGGCAGCTGTCCTCGACGATCGTGTAGGGGCGTTGGAGTCCAAGACTGTTGAAATAGAGCAATCCGTTACCAAGTGCACGCAGCCACTTCAAGTAAAACTAGAAACCCTCCGCCAGTCGGTACACACGGAACTGAGACCCACATTGGATCAATGTGTGCAGACGGTAAAGGAGGTGGAGATTAAGCTAGACCAAATAAAGGATACCCAGGCGTACCAGGAAAAGAGTACGGCGCAGCAACTCAGCGATACTAGGAAAGATTTCGATACGAGGAAGCGGGAGTATGAGGGAGCGATGAATCGAGATTTGAAGGAGTTGGAACAAAAATTAATGATTCAGAAAGAATACGTCGAAAAGAAGCATCACTCCATCCAACAAGAAATGAAGCAGATGAAGGAGAGGATTGGGGAGGGGGTCAGCCCACTGCCTAGTAAGGAGGAGGTGGAAAGTTTACTTGACGCCAACACCGAAAAGATTAACTCTCTCATTTCCGCCTTTGATCGTGAGCTGGAAAAACTGCATGAAGAGATGGAAGGGTTGCGTCAAGAGGGCACTGTCGATCCGCCCTCCCCGCCCGCCGTCATGTCCCCCTTTAAGAGTGAGCGGTTGGATCAGCTGGTGGCGGAGATGGAAGCCATCAAGGAACACCGCCGCGCCTATGAGGAACAACTGGAGTCGTTGATCACCCAACAAAAGCAGGCACTTCACGAGGATAGTACGAATAGGATCAACGGGTTAAAAGAAGAGTATGCGCATCAACTGGAACAGATTCAAGACACCATTCGCAGCACCATTCTCCCCAAGAGTCAAACGCTGGAGGACAAACTGAATCAACTAGTGACCACCGAGAAGGAAGACTACTCCGCTCTGAGAGACGAATACAACGACCTCAGGACGAGCCACCACAGTGATATGGATGGCCTGACAAGCCGTCTGGAGAAGGTGGAGCGGAAAAAACTTATACCGGAGGAAATTGAAGATCAGCTGTCCTCTAGCGTAGATAGCCTGGCGGCACTGGCTACTTCACTGCAACCCTACCTAAAGTCTTCGAAACAAACGGTCGTTAGTCTAGAGGATATTCGAGATTCGATCAAAGGGGTTCAAGCCCAGGTAGCCGAGTTGGACGCGAAGGACAAGGCTATTTCCTACGAGTTCCAAGGCACTACTGACCTCCTCGCCCAAGACCAGGATAAGATCAACCGAAAGATAAAGGCCCTACTAGATAGTATTTCACAAATAGAGGAGAAAAAGGTGCAACTGGAGGCCAAAATAGAGGCAGGAATACAAAAGTTGGAAAAGGAAGATGAACGACAAGACGGATATTGGGGGAGCGAAATAAAAAGAATGGAATCTAGGATAAAAGAAAAGGAAAAGGGTATTCAAACCCTGGAAACCCGTTGCGAGACGCTGGAGACTTCTTTTCAGACTACACTTTCACCTTTGGTGGTGGAGCGGCTCAAACAGGTAGAGGAGTCGATCGCGGCAGAGCACAACGCGGCACTGTTACCCATCCAAGGGAAGCTTAAGGGACTGGAGGCCCGTGTGCAGACTACCGAGGAACAACACGAGGCCCTTTCTCAAGAGATTCCCCGGTCTGAAAAGGAACTTGAAACGACGTTACGACGACACGTTAAAGAGCAAACCGTCGAGGTGAGACAGTACTGTGACGAACAGAAGGCCGTCATTGAGATGAGGCTACAAGAGTTGGAGGGGGTTCAGAGGGAAAGGGCTAACGAGGTGAAACAATTGCAAACCGAGCAGGACAGTACAACGAAGGCGGTGAGCAGTCTGGAGGAAAAACTTCTAGAGTTGCACAAGACCCTAGAAGAAAAGGACGAAACCGCTGCTCCTACGGTACCCACAATTGACTCTGACAATGGCATTTCGGCGGCGGCGATGGAGGAGGTGAAGGAACAGGTGGCAGAGCTCAAGGGAGTGGTGCGGCAACTCGAAGATAGCAGTGCCGACGGACTGGAGGCGGTGGCCGACGCTCTGACTGCGTTCACAGACTCTTTACGAGACACGGTACAACGCGCTATTCAGGGAATAGGAAAGGAAGCCAGCGAAGAGACGGAAGGGATTCAAAGCTTGGATGAATTACTCGCCTACACACTGCGGGAGATACACCAGGTTCAACAAACGCTTTCCATCCTACAAGGCGGCGCTATTGACACCGTCGACGTCGTCCAGCAACTTCAACTCGACATCTCACCCATTAGCGATCTACAACGTGCCATAGAAAAACTGTCAAAGGGTCTGATACCTTTGGCTAGGAAAAACGGTATAGAAGAGTCGTTATTTCAAGTCGACGTCGGACCGCGCTACATCACCCAGTAAGCAAAAGATCGTTTTTCGGCAACGGAGTCGACACATCTATTTATAGACCAAAAAGAGAGCCGTATAGAGCATAGAAAGTATATACATATATATATATATATATATATATAAAAGTGTTTTGGATTGTAAAAGTGCTTTTACTCTTAATCATTGGGGGTATTATTTCATCCTATTTAGCATGTTTTGCTGTTGTTGTTTTTTGCTATGCCTATACGTGTATTACAATTATTAGTTTCGGATTTTATTTCCTTCTTTTTTACTTTATCTGTCTTTATAATTTCCGAAAGGAAACAAAAAGAAAAAAAAGGTCTCCCCCTCCTCCACTATTCTTCCTTATGGGACAGCCCAACGTTAGGGACAAGAAGCGGCCCTCCACCCTACAGCGACCTGCTGCTGTCAGTGGCCCAGGGGTACGCCCTTCCGCGGTGAACGATGCAGTACTGCACTCCACCGCGAACCCTCCCGTCCGTCCCGTGCACCACGACCCAGCCCAAAGCAGTAAATACCCTATTGTGATTCGCTACCTCGACCAGGACGTGAAGAAACTTATTGAAAAGAAGAAAAACATATTTTTGTGTGTGGAGGCGTTAGGATGGAAACCGCACCCCATGACCGCGAGTACCGATAGTTTCTACGCCCTACTAGAGCTGCCTCCTGGGAACCACAACTTCCGTTTTCTAGTGGACAATACCGAAGTCGTCGATAGCACCCAACCCCTCGCCCCCAGTCCCAACCAGCGGCAGGTGGAGGTGCCGAACCCCACCGGCGTGGAGCCCAGTATTCCCCTCCCCCCGCCCACCCCAGCCACGGACGGTAAACCCGCCAACACCGTCTTCCTCAATCACGTCCTCCTCACCACCAAAGAGGACGATGATATCATGGACGACGGGAAGGGATGGGGCCAGGAAGAGGTCAAGTTCGATGAGAGTCGTAAATACCCTCCGCTGGTCCCCCTTCACCTACGCTACACCCCTCTCAATACACCCCCTACTCTAGTACGTTGTGCCCCGGACGGACGACTGGCGGTGATGGAGGACGATCAAGACTTTACTCGTCACATGGCCGCCGAGCACCTTCCCCTGCCCCTTAGTGTTACCATCAACCACGTCTACTTTCAGCGACGCGAGGATCACGCCGTGATGGGGGTGACGACACGATACTGTAACAAATTCACTACGGTGGTATATTACACGCATCTGCCCCCGACCGGCCAAAGCCCTTAATGATATATATATAGTTCATTAACGGTTATAGGCGAAAGGAAGTTACAAGATTCCGAGTGTAAAAAAAAAAAAACGAAGCGGTCTTTCTCATTATCGAATTGGAAGAAGTAAAAAAAAAAAAAACCTCAAAGAAAAAATGAAGTACAGAAACAAAAGGGTACCTAAAAGTCAAAAACAAAACAAAATGATATAAGGAGAGAATTAACGATCCAAGACGCGATCAGAGAGCAAAATTTATTTATTTATATATAAATTTATATACTAAACTTTGTTGTAAAACAAATTGTCGCGAAAACAGTGATTTACTGTTGAAATAATAAACTTTTTTTTTCGTGTATCGTAATTTCATTTGTTTTATTTTATTTTATATATTATTTATTCAAGAGTCTTTCCTCGTAATCCTTTTTTCCCCTTCTTTCACTCATTTGTTTCTCTGCCCTGTTTTCTTTTAGATCCACTGTTATATAGACATATATACACCCTCTGTATATACAGTGTTCCTGCTCGATGGACTCCCCTTCTAGTCCTCCAGTCAGGCGATCCCTTCCCTATCCGCTAGATGTGCTCGTTAGCTTCTTCGCCACGTTGGGCCGTATTCTAGTGTCCTTGGTGGTCATTGAAAAGAGGGAGGGTTCCCTCGCTAACTATAAAAACGTACTCCGTGCGCTGTCGTGCTCCTTCATCGTATTGTACCTTTTAAGTCGTCTGGCGTGACGGTATCTCTCTTTTCGACCTTGCTATTATTACTACTGTTACTTAAAAAGAAAAAAAAAGTGAACTGGAAAGTGAAAAGTTATATAATTGTTTCACTCTGTATTTTCTTTTACGCGCAATTTTCTTTCTTTCTTTCTTTCTTTCCTACTTTTTATTACTCTTTTAAGCAACAAAAGATTTCACACAGATTAAAAATAAAAAATAAAAAGCGGAATTGTAAAACAATGAAGATCTTTACCGTGTTAGTGTGCCTCACTAGCGTCTTTTCGGTAGTCATGATGACCCCCACACTGGCGGACCTACCCATCGTTTCCTCCCTGCCTCCTTCCCTTCAAGAGGGATTGGCCACCGCCTCCAAAACGGTCACCCCATTCGTTCAGCTCGTGGAGACACAGTGGAGCGAGCATAAAGAGAAAATACCGGACAACCTCCTGAACCTAGCGCACTTCTTCCTCAATGGGTTTGCCTCGGTGGTGATGGTTGGCGGGGCCGCTTCAGCGGAGGCGGGGGGTTTGAAGTCGGACGTCAAAGAGATTTCGCAGACCGATGCGACGCGTCTCTACACGACCGAGAAGTTTTACTACTCGCTGGGAGCGGTGGCCGCTCAGCTGCTCTTCTTGAGACTCTTCTACCGCGAGCCACACGGCAATCGTCGCCGAAACCGCACCAACGCTAAACTCTCCACAGTGACGGGGTTCCTCCTGTTGGTGGGGCTGCTAGTCCTTCCCAACCTCTTCTTTGACACCGGCATTCTTGCCGTCTGTCTCGCCAAGCTGTCCTCCTCTCTCTATACCCCGTGTATCGTGGTGGGGCAAATGCTAAAGCCCTACGTGATCGCTTACCTCCGTTACTGTCCGACTCTGAATGCCCTCTATGAGCGGTGGGTGCAGCCGTACATGATGGATCCTTCCAAGGTGGACACGACGCAGAAGGTGGCAGAGTCGTTTCTCTCTCTGCTCGTCATGGGGGCGGTAGGGTTTCTGGTTGCCTCCGTCAGCGGTTCCAGAAAAGGAAAGAGGGAAGAAGAAGAGGATTAACACATGTCATGTCATGGTTGTTGTTTTTTTGTACTATAAATATTACTTGCTAGAATCTTACAATAAATTAAAAAAAAAAACAGAGAAAAAAAAAAGAAGCATAAATTATTAGATTAATAGAGTGAATATGCAACAGCAATTTGTATTTGTATTTTTTACTTAGTGCTTCTTTTCACCCTTGTACACGAGACGCATTCACATTATTATGTTTTAGTTGTTGTTGTTGTTGTTGTTTTTACTCCACTCTGTATCGTCCTTCCCTTTTCTCTTTACTCTCCCCTATTCTACTCCATGTTGCGTTAATAGTGATCTTACTAGCAAACACACACACATACACACACAAAGAAAAAAAAAAGATACAAATGAACGCACCCGCTTTCACCACCAAACCCGAACGTGTGGCCCGCCTCCAGGAAAACTACGATGAAGGAGTCAACCGGGAGCGGATACCCAGTGAGCTAAGGGAAAAGATGGACGTGGAGGTGTTAGTGGTCTCGGATAAAAAACTAAAGTTTCTATATCAAAACGCTATGGAAAGTTATAGTGGTCAGCAGAAGAACCAAAAGGTCCGAGAGTATAACGAACACAATGCAACAAAGACAGAGAAAAAAGCAGCGAAATACTTTCGTTTTATGTGAAACCATACATCGTAACTGGTGGTAATGTGGTGTAGGAGTGGTTGATTGTTTTCAACGTAGCCGTGAAAAATAGATTGACTAAACATTTTCAACCATGCTTTTTATTTATTTACTTTGTAGTTCTTTTTTTTTTTTCTTGTTTCCTCACCATCGTTTCTTCTAACTTCTTATATCAAAATTAAACTAAAACTGAATATATTTTTGAAGAAACAATAAAACGAATCACACTCTTTTTTTTTTTTACTTTCCCACCTTTCAGAACTTTCACAAATATCACTCTACGCGTAAAAATACTTTGTTGATATGATGTTCAGCTCACTTTTTTGTCCTGTCTTCTTGTTTAATCGGTACTCTTCTCTCTTTTTTTTATACAAAAAAAAATGGAAAGGATTTTTTTGCTTTTTCTCATCACAAATTTTCACAACATTTTTTTACACTTACACTATCACATTACTTTACTTTTATTTCAGTCATGAACGAACCCGCCTTCACTACTAACCCCAAGCGTCTTGAGCGTCTTCGCTTCAACTACGAAGAAGGTGTACGACGTGAAGCTATGCCCCACGCGGCCCGTGAAAAGATGGATATTGAGGCCACCAATGTGACCCCTGCTCACCTCGACGCACTGTACGCCAACGTTGCTCCACTGAGAAAAGTGAAAGCCTAATGTACCTCTTTTCTTATGTTTGCAAATAAAACGAACCACATTCTTTTTTTCTTCTTTTCTTTTTTTTTTATTTTTCACTTTACATTTGTCAATACTTCACAAATGTCACTCGACGAGTAAAAATACTTTGTTGATATGAAGTTCAGCTCACTTTTTTGTCCTGTCTTCTTGTTTAATCGGTACTCTTCTCTCTTTTTTTTATACAAAAAAAAATGGAAAGGATTTTTTTGCTTTTTCTCATCACAAATTTTCACAACATTTTTTTACACTTACACTATCACATTACTTTACTTTTATTTCAGTCATGAACGAACCCGCCTTCACTACTAACCCCAAGCGTCTTGAGCGTCTTCGCTTCAACTACGAAGAAGGTGTACGACGTGAAGCTATGCCCCACGCGGCCCGTGAAAAGATGGATATTGAGGCCACCAATGTGACCCCTGCTCACCTCGACGCACTGTACGCCAACGTTGCTCCACTGAGAAAAGTGAAAGCCTAATGTACCTCTTTTCTTATGTTTGCAAATAAAACGAACCACATTCTTTTTTTCTTCTTTTCTTTTTTTTTTATTTTTCACTTTACATTTGTCAATACTTCACAAATGTCACTCGACGAGTAAAAATACTTTGTTGATATGAAGTTCAGCTCACTTTTTTGTCCTGTCTTCTTGTTTAATCGGTACTCTTCTCTCTTTTTTTTATACAAAAAAAAATGGAAAGGATTTTTTTGCTTTTTCTCATCACAAATTTTCACAACATTTTTTTACACTTACACTATCACATTACTTTACTTTTATTTCAGTCATGAACGAACCCGCCTTCACTACTAACCCCAAGCGTCTTGAGCGTCTTCGCTTCAACTACGAAGAAGGTGTACGACGTGAAGCTATGCCCCACGCGGCCCGTGAAAAGATGGATATTGAGGCCACCAATGTGACCCCTGCTCACCTCGACGCACTGTACGCCAACGTTGCTCCACTGAGAAAAGTGAAAGCCTAATGTACCTCTTTTCTTATGTTTGCAAATAAAACGAACCACATTCTTTTTTTCTTCTTTTCTTTTTTTTTTATTTTTCACTTTACATTTGTCAATACTTCACAAATGTCACTCGACGAGTAAAAATACTTTGTTGATATGAAGTTCAGCTCACTTTTTTGTCCTGTCTTCTTGTTTAATCGGTACTCTTCTCTCTTTTTTTTATACAAAAAAAAATGGAAAGGATTTTTTTGCTTTTTCTCATCACAAATTTTCACAACATTTTTTTACACTTACACTATCACATTACTTTACTTTTATTTCAGTCATGAACGAACCCGCCTTCACTACTAACCCCAAGCGTCTTGAGCGTCTTCGCTTCAACTACGAAGAAGGTGTACGACGTGAAGCTATGCCCCACGCGGCCCGTGAAAAGATGGATATTGAGGCCACCAATGTGACCCCTGCTCACCTCGAAGCACTGTACGCCAACGTTGCTCCACTGAGAAAAACGAAGGAATAATGACATGCTGGACCGTAGACTTTAAAATAAATAAAAAAAAAAACGCTTTCTAAAAAGAAAAAAAAAAATTATTATATTAGCTAATCGTCCGAAAAAAAAAAAAACCCACTCCTATTTTGGTATTCGATTACTATTTTTATTATTTCCTGAAAGAAAAAGAATCCAAAGTATACCTTTTATAGGGTGTTATTTAAAAGGTATTCCTTTTCTATTTTCTATAAAAAATATATTTACGAAACAATAAATGTTCATTCTCTTTTGGGTGTTATTTTGTCACTCCTTTTTTTTTTTATGCTCCCGCTTACCATCCTCATTCTTTAATATTGCTTTTCTTTTGTTGTTCTTTTCTGTGTAGTTCACTACTCTATACAAACACAGAGAGATGCCCACATACGAAAACCGTCATCTGTTGCGAGTGTTAAAGTCCCCTCGTGAAGTGGCGAATGATTTTATAGCGTATTGCCGCAATAAACAAGTCACTTCAAGGGGGATGGCTAAAGTAGGATTCATTAAGCGAAAACTCCCACCGCAGGCAGGCACCTCTCCGGTAGACCCCTCACGGTATACCATCCGAGGGCTTATAGCGAATAAAGACATTGACAAGGATGAGAATATAGTCATTGTACCAGAGCGCGCCACCCTCCACCCTGCCACCGCTCTCCGCTGCAAACCTTTCATGTCCCTCCTGCCCACTGATATTCAAAAAGAGTACTTTCTTCAAGACAAGTTTATTCACAACAGTCGGGTGATGGAGCGGTCGCTTGTGCGGCACAATCAACTCCTGCTTGCGTGGTACATGACCTACCTCATGCTCCTCCGCACCCTCCGTCCTGACCAACTGCACTCTATGCCAGGGGGAGAGGCGATCCAGTACTTGGACTTTCTTCCTCGCACGGAGGGGCAGTTCGACACCCTCGCCGCCCACCTCTCTGGGTGGTTGGATACCCCAGAGGTCTGTAGAATAGGACAGTCGGCACTGGCGTCTGCTTTTGACATCTCCCAGGCGGAGGTGCGCCCGGTGGTGGTGTATAATCTTTGCATGATATACAGTCGCATGGTCCCCGTCGACCACCTCGGGTTACTGCAGTTTGCCTTCCGGGATACCCCTTTAGAGAACAGTTTCTCCCCCAAGTCGTCCGAGGATGGGATCCTCGTGCCCCCCTCTCCTGCCGCGGTAGTAGACGAACCCATCGGCTTCCTCTGCCCGTTGATTGACATGTGTAATCACAGCAATCACGAGAATGTAGCGGTGATGGTGCCCAGCGACGAAAATTACAAACCCTCTCCGTTAACAGGGCCTATCATTTGCCTCCGCTCCCTCCGGGCGATTCAGAAGGGAGAAGAGCTGACCATGACGTACGGCGCCACCCCACGCGAGCTGTCTCTTATATGGGGGATGATTGATATTCTGGAGTAGTAGCGCCAGGGAAGTGCTAGTTTCCTATCCCTGCTTCTTCACACACACAAAAAAAAAAAATGAAATAAGAAATTAAGGTGATGAAAGAAAAGGAAAAGAGAAAAAAAGTTGTGAATACGTATGTTGCCTTCTTTACCTCTTTTTGCCTCCTACAACACTCTAAAATCCCCTTGGCTCACTCCCTTCATTTTTTATTTTATTCTCTTTTTTTTTTTTCTGCTCCCTTACCAGCTCCATTTCGGAGAGAATAAAAGTATCGGACATGTTACGCAGAAATGCGTTCACATTGAAGGCAAACAGCAGTTCCCAGTGGATGCAAGGACAAGCAGCCGACCCTTTTGTGTTGGAAGCACGTCGCAAGGGCTACGTCGCTCGTAGTGCGTGCAAGCTAAGTTACATGAATGAACGTTATCACCTATTTGATAAATACAAAACCAAAGCGGTGATTGACTTGGGGTGCAGTCCCGGTGGTTGGTGTCAGGTCATACGGGAGAATACCAATTCAAAGTGTGTTATTATCGGCTTGGATCTTCTCCCCGCTAAGGCAATCATCACCAATGCGGTCTTTCTACAAGGAGACTTCACAGCGGCAGACACACAGAGGAAACTGCTGATGGAGCTGGAAAGGGCACAGACCTTGTCGTCTAGTAGTGGGGGAACGGTCGACCCTACCAGTGCGCCTGGAAAGGTGGACGTCGTTACCTCTGACATGTGCCCCAACCGGGGAGGAGGGGCGCAGGACCGCCAGCGTATCGCAGCGCTTCAACTATCCGCGCTACAGTTTAGTGTGCCGCTGCTGAGGGAGGGAGGACACTTTGTGTGTAAAGTATTGGGCAGTAAAAAGTCTTTCGAAGAAGTCTATCGCCTCTCAGAGCGGTACTTTTTGAAGACATACATCTGTAAACCACCCGCCAGTCGTGCCCACAGTGATGAGTGTTTTCTCCTGGCGACGGAGAAACTGAAGGTACCGAGGGAGGTGCAGCTAAACACGGCATCCAGTCGTGCTGCGGTGTCGTATGGACTGGATGATTGGCCTGGGAGTGCGAGGCGACCTCGCCGACACAGAGGGAGAGGATAGCCTATGGATGAGGCCTTTTTGTATAATTATTCACACATTTTGCTGTATTTATTTTGTTTATCTTCCTAATAAATACTAGTAAAAAAAAACTAAAGACTGTGTGGCCTGATGGAAAAAAGCAACCACCAAAGTATCTCTTCTTTTTTTTCCTGCGTTACAATTGTAACTTACCATACGTTTTCCCTCTTCTCTTCTTCTTTCAATAGGAATAAACATATTTCCCGTCAAATCTAATCAGTGTTTCTTTTTTTTTTTTTAACTAGTTGTTGGTATTCTTTATCGTGGATCACTTAGTTGTTAGTTAGATTAATTTCTTTTTTTTTTTTACTTTTTACTGTTTGACCGTTTTTCTTCGGTTTAAATTCGTCATTCGTTTTTTTCTTTCTTCCCAACGCAATGTCTGACTTTGCCGCCAAAACCGAAAAGACCACCGTACCCCCTATTGCCAAGAACAGCGAATTATCCTATGTGGGGAAAACCCTTGAAGATCGCAAGAAGATGTACGAGGAGTCCATCGAGCACAACGATGAGTTTTGGAGCAAAATTGCAAAGCGGGACTATTTCTGGCAGGAAACATGGCCGGATGACAAAAATGTAAAATCGTACAACTTTGACAAGAAGAACGGACCCGTTTTCACCAAGTGGTTTGAAGGCGGAAAGACGAATGTTTGTTACAATGCGATTGACCGTCATCTACCAGACAACGCCTCCCGTATCTGCTTCCACTTTGAAGGGAACGATCCCAGGAATACGGACGTGTACACTTACGGCGGCATGAAGAACGAAATTGTGTGCCTGGCCAATATTCTCAAGGTACAATACGGTGTGACTAAAGGGGACCGGGTCGCGATGTATCTTCCCATGATTCCATTCGCCGCCATCACCATGCTCGCCTGTGCCCGCATTGGTGCGGTGGTGACCGTTGTCTTTGGCGGTTTCTCCTCTCAGGCACTCAGCGCCCGCATGATCGATGCACAGGCCAAAGTACTCATCACTGCAGATGCCTCCTCCCGCGCTACGAAACCCATTCTTTTAAAAGACGTTGCCGATGGAGCGCTCAAGATTTGCGAAGATGCTGGTCTGTCGATGAAGTGTTTGGTCTTTGAGAACTTTCAACGTCAGCACTGTACCATGGCTGAAGGAAGAGATGTGTGGTACACTGACGCCGTCGCACAGCTCACTGGTAATGATCTTCACGAATGCCCCATCGAATGGATGGATGCGGAGGATCCCCTCTTCTTGCTCTACACGAGTGGCAGTACCGGGAAGCCCAAGGCCATCCTGCACACCACCGGTGGTTATATGGTCTACGCCGGTACCACTTTCAAATACACCTTTGATTATCATAAAGAAGATGTTTACTTCTGTACGGCCGATGTGGGTTGGATTACCGGCCACAGCTATCTGGTGTACGGCCCTCTCTTCCACTGCGCGACTTCCATTCTGTATGAAGGACTTCCTAATTACCCGACGGCATCGCGGTGGTGGGAGATTATTGAAAAGTATAAAGTGTCCATCTTTTATACCGCGCCGACCGCCATTCGGTCCTTGATGCAGCTGGGTG
>JADNSB010000087.1:48443-84286 GCA_019695575.1 Angomonas ambiguus | reverse complement strand
GTGGTGGAGGGCGGGGATACACCACTGGAACTAAGCGAAGACTCTCTTCCACACGATGCCGCAAATGATGTATACAGAGAACTGCCGGATGACTCTGGAGAATTGGAAGTCTCCAACACCATTCCTTCCGAAGAAGAGGTGACACCGCAACCACCCGTTGAGGAGAACGAAAGCACTTCCCAAGAACCGTTTGAGGATGTAGAAAGTATTCAGTCCTACCAACTGCAGAGCAGTAAGGATCCCTCGACCGAGAAAGAGGAAGAGAATGCTCAAGAAACAGAGACTGCATTCGTTGTCAACGAGGCTCCCCCACCGCCACTGTACGACGAACACGAAGAAGACCCCAACACGAGTTTGGACTCCTCCGTACACCTTAACCCTGACATGAGCAGAGAGGACGGAGAGGATCACTCTTCCCACGAGGAGGCACCAACCGAAGATCGTGACGAGGAGTTCTCTACAGGAGTTCCAGAAGCACAGAACGCGGACGGAGTACAGGAGGAGGAAGAGGAACCGGTAGAGTTAGTAGAAAGCGATTCCTCTCTCCTCTATCCAGATCCAGTAGACCCTTCTTCGCAGAGGGAGGACATCGCTTTATTCGATGCAAAGTCCTCTTATCGAAACAAAACCCCTCAAGAGTCCCATCAGGTCTCTAGTGATTCCTCACTAGAGATAGTCGTAGAGCACTCCAGTATTCACCAAGAAGGAAGCCAAAACCCCTCGCGAGTGATGGAACCGGAGGACTTGGAGGGGGAGGAAAAGTGCTTCTCCCCCCCTGTAGAAGAGGAATTCACGGTACGTCGGAGTGTTACGGAGGGAGGGGTACTTCCCCTGCCGCCACCACCAGAGCCGGTGCCCCTCCAGGAAGAGGTACCGTCCACAGTTCCCAGCGAGGGGGTCGCCTCTTCTTCGTCTTCCTCTTCCTCCTCTTCTGATTTTAAACCCATTACACCGACGAAAAAATTTCCATCCGAGAACAACTTGGTCCAACACCCAGCGGAATCGTCTCCACCCCCTCTGGTCGTGGAAGAGCACGTGAAGGAGAAAGTAATAGCCCCCAAAGAAATAGAAAAGGGGAAGGAGGTCCCCAAGAAACACAGCACCGACTCTTCCGTAGACTCTCCTCATATTATACCCACCACCTCAGCGGACCGTAACTTTCCCGACGACAGCACGGCAAACGAGAGTCAGAATGATAACGTCGACACCCCTCCTGACGTACAGGTTCAGGAAGAAATACCGGTAGAAGAAGACCACCTCTTTAGCGTCACGGCGGAGCATGAAAAGGAAGAAGAAATGCCCGTCGAAAGTCGTCCAGAGTCGTTGGAGAATGAAGAAGACGAGGAAGGAAATACGTTTCTTATCTCCGCCATCACCAATGTAACCGCCTCTACCACATTTGTTAAGGACCCTATTGTGGAGCCTGAAAGGTTAAGGCCACTGCCGCCGCCGCCAGGTATCTCCAGCAGCAGTAGCAATAGTAGCGTAAATAAACCGGATACTATAGTCAATCACCACACCCCCAACGAAACCGCCGCCTCTCAAGCGTTAGAGAATCCACCGGAGAGGGAATCTCCCTCTGTTGGGACATTGTCTGAAACGAACAAAGAATTAGAGTGGTTTTATGACCGGCAAAATGCGCATCTGATGCGAGAGCTGCTCGACGTGGAGACAGAGGCGCGTCGGGTATTGTTGGAGAAGTGTGTACAGGAGCGACGGGAGTTGACATTAAGGGAAGCCGTAGCGAGGGGTATGATCCCTTTCCCAACCTCCTCCAAGGCGGTAAGACATGGAAACAGCAATTCCTTCTCGTCCGACAACGGCTCCTCCTCCTCCTCTTCTTCCTCTCCACGGCAACGGTATAATAAATCGATCCACCCTCATGAAGCGGCGTCTTTTGTGATGGAAGGGGCGCGTGCCTCTTCCACAGCGATTGCCACGGCAGTCACCGCACTGGGGGCCGAGGAAGTCTTGAATCGTAACTTTATCGTGGAGAGAGAACAGGACGAGTTGTCGCTCCTCGTTCGACGAATGCGGTGCGTGCAAGACGGGCTGTTCCCGACGCTTCTATGGAAACAAGAGCAACTGGCGTGGGATATACTCATGGCAGAGGCAGAGAAGGACAAACGTCAGCGCCGGCGGATCGACGAGCTAGACGGCGTGCACAAGGAGATCCAGCAGCTTCGACAGTTAGTCTCAGAGACAGTCGCATGGGTGGAGAAGGAAAAGGAAAAGAGGGCGGAAATCATCCAGCGGGAGAGTAGTCGGCGAAAGGATATTTTTCAGCTGTTCAGTGTTGGTCAAGCGGCACTGTTACGGCAAGAGGAGGCGATGCGCTATGCATGGTCGGTGGAGGCGAAAGAGATGTTGGAGGACCTCGTGTATGAAGAAGAGCGCGAGAGGGAAGAAGATAGAATAGCCGAAATAAAAGAAAGAACGGTTCTGTACGAGCAGCTGGCACGCCCGCTGTCGCTGACTCTGCCTCGATCCCTGGAGGAACCCTCTAAACTAAAAGAAAGCTCCCACCCCTACCTCATTCCCTCCGATCGCAGTAGCAGCGGTGGCGTGATGGTGTTCGAGTGGGCCCCTACCTCCAACAGCGGGGATACCTCTCGCAGTATCGGTAAGTTGCCCCGACCACACTCCCCCTCCGCGCAGCTCCCCAGCGGGACCGAGCTGTCCTCTAATGGTGGATACAGTACTACCCCCAGTGCACCAGAAGGAGCCGCACGTCCTTCCTCCCAGTACCACTGGAGTAGCAGCAGTGCCGACCACCGCTCCCCTACCCGAGTGGCTGGTGCCAACAACACCTCTGTACTGTTGCACGCCTTACAACAGACCGAGGAGCGGCTGCGGCGGGAGGTGAAGAAGCACCAACAGAAGGGACTAGAAAAAAGGGAGGAGGAGGAGGAGGAAGAGACCAATGGCCGGCCGGGGTCACGACTCAAGCATCGGCACCACCCCCACGGCAGTCGTCCCTCCTCCAAGGTGGAGGCGAATCCCAACATGGCGTCTCCAAAAAAGGTGAAACACCTAGTGACGTCTCCCCGTCAGTCCAGCCCGTCTTCCCCCATCACCCGCCACACCTTTCCATGCTCTTTGCGAGGTACACGCAGCTTTAAGGATCTCTGTGATAAGTATATCGCCTCTCCGCAAGGTAGCCCTCTCGACCCCAAGGACCCGACGGCGTCCCCGCGGCGGTCTACCAGTCGACGCGAGCGTCACTCCCCAAAAAGGCCCTATGAAGACGGAGATGTGTTTTTTGACCAGCAGATTGGAGAAGGTACCAAGCTGGAGGTCCTGTTCAATGAGGTGTGCCCCGAGACCGAGGAGTGGAGCACCGAGGTGATGGAGAGCCCTATGGGAAGTGAGGACCCTTCTCCTGCGGAGCCCGACTGTGAGAACGACGTTATTAATGAACAAAACGTGGAGCCGCTGCAATCCACCTCCCCTCATCCATACTACGCCGTGAACCCTAACGACGAGGAGGAAGGGGAGCACTACAGAGGCAGACGCTCCTCCCCGTATGGTGCCAGTCATCCTGTCAGCCCTACCGCGGCAGACCGCCTGACACGCTCTCCCCTTATTGAGGTGGTGAGAGAGATTCCGTACGATATCTCCATCTCCCCATTGACCAACCTCAACGAAGATAGTCGCCTCCCTTCTCCGCAGCACGCTAACGAAGAGGACG
The DNA here is from genome assembly GCA_019695575.1 of Angomonas ambiguus. Taxonomy (NCBI): domain Eukaryota; phylum Euglenozoa; class Kinetoplastea; order Trypanosomatida; family Trypanosomatidae; genus Angomonas; species Angomonas ambiguus. The sequence continues at coordinate 80,595 of JADNSB010000087.1, read as the reverse complement.
AGGAGGAGGAGGAGGAGTGTTATTTTGATAGTCAGTTTACCAGTCCAGTTCGCAGTGAGCAGCGGGCCCCAGAGAGGAGCTACGCCGCCCCCACCGCTAGCTCCATCCACCGTCAACGTCACTGCAGTAGAGAGGTGACACCGAAAAGAGTATCCACCGTGCAGCGCTCCCGCGGCAATCGAAGCGGAGTGCTGATGACACGTCTTCCGCTCGGGAAAGGACCTGGTGTGTGGTCTGGGGCCCCTGCACCTCGCAACCCTTACGGAGGAGGGGCCGCGGGTACGAAGGCGATGCAGGCTATCCGAGAGAGCGAACCGGGGGAATACCACGTCCTCGCCACCACACGACCTCGCAGCCGCAGTCGACGTCGACGCACCTCTTCCCTTGACGCCTCCTCCAAGGAGGACGCCGAGTTGGAGGATGACTGGGCCCGCGGCAGGGTAGGACACCTTCCTCCCTCGCTTCACACAGCCCTTGGTCGCACCCCCACCGCCCTCCCCGCCGCCGCGCCTTCTCCTAGTGTACCGGTCGCCAAGTATGGGAAACGGTCCTACAGCACATTGCACACCAAGCAGGGCACCGACGACGGAAAGAATTACTCCTATGTCGAAACGTTTTATCGGCCAGCACGACGGACGTCTCCGCCGCCGCCTCCACAGCGGAGTCGACTCGATAGCAGTCACAGTCACACCCCTCGAGTGCGCTTCGAGGAGGAAGTGAATCTCTCCCCCATTACGGTTCTCTATCCACCCGCGCAATCGCAGCTGTACTCCACCTCACAGCCCTGGGAGGAGGAGGTGTACGAGGGCGCCGACAATAATGAGCGGGTGGCTGAACGGGAGGAAGAGGAGGGCGACTCCTTCTTTGACGGTGGAAGCGACTACGTCAATCAATACTGGCGACGTGTCAAGGATGACGTGTTGCGTCGTACTAAGAACCAAAAAACGAAACAGAGAATAAACTAAAAAGAAAGAATCTCTTCTTTCCTCTTTAAGAGTGACTCTTATTGTTGAATGTGTACTATTATCATTATTACTTTTTATTTTATTTTATTTGTACCATACATATATAAAGCAAACGCGCTACTATCTTCTTCTGTAACACATTCGTTTTAGAGTTTCTATTCACTATGTACACTCATAAAAAAAAAAAAAACTTTTTTGCAGAATAATAGATACAATTATATACTACACTAAAAAAAAAAAATTGGAATCATATTTTACTTTAACTTCTATGGTGTTGCCGTTTTTGAGTCCTTTAGACGCTCTCTTTCATCTCACTCTCTCACCCCTTATTTATTTGTTTTTTATTTACTTATGGTAGTTGTCATCCAACCCTCATGAAAGGTATGACCTGCAACGGCTGTGATAAGCCTGCCTCCGACTTTCAGTGTCCTCTGTGTCAGGCCACAGGCGTCGACGGCGGCTTCTACTGCAGCCAAGAATGCTTCGCAAAGAACTGGTTAGCACATCGTGACACGGTGCATGGTGGTGGTGTTGTAAAGGAGAAGAAAGTGGTCAAGGAACGAAAACCAAAGGAACCCGAGGAGGCCAAGTCCAAGGGTACAAAGAAGAAACGCGCCCGTGCTGAGGAAGAAGGAGAGGAAGGCACCATCGAAGCGGCCACTGGTACTCCGTACTACCCTCCCTGGACTCCACTTCCTACAGAGGCGGACTGTGCCGCCAAAGGTTGGGCGACGGTGACTCCAACCCTCCCCCACGACTGCAAGCGAGCCGTTATCGTGACAGAGAGTGGAGATGAGTGGGAGGCACTGTGGCCGGCAGCGCTTTCCGCGTCACAGTACATTGCCGCCTCGCTGGAGAAGGGGACTGCCACACAAGTGTTGGTGGTGGCGGGCAGTCCGGCCACAGCGCACGCCTTCGCCTGGGCCGCACGGTGCAGCGGTCTTGGTGGGAAACTACGCATGGCGGTTGCGGTGAACGACACTGTACTGGAGAACCCTTCCTCTTTTTTCACGGCACAGCGCTCTGTAGTGATTGGAACCGAGGAGGTGGTGCGCTGTGCCGGAGGGGACGCGGACGGGGAATCGGGTCTGTGGATGCCACAGGCGGGTGGTCTGCTCGTCACCCTCCCCGACGTCCGCGAGGCCGACCACCTCCAGGCAATACACGTGCGTAGTATCTTCTACGTCAGTTCCACCTCCACAGAGGAGGGAACCAACTGGAGTGCGGAGGAGACCCCCTCCCACCGCCTCTCTCTCTTGCCTTCCACCGCTCTCTACGGCGAGGACGGTCGGTACTGTTTCACCCATAACCCATTGCTGGCCTCCTCTGATGGTAAAACACTCCGCTACTGCCCCGTAGGCTCCCTGCCCGCGCCTCCCAGCCTCGATAATGATCTCTCGACTAGTGTGGCCAACGGGGACACCAATTCTTTTATTCAACACGCCGAGCGGCTTTACTCGCACTACCCCGGCCGAGTGGAGGAGGTGTTGCGGTACACCCTCAGCTATCACTGGGGCTCCATGAATCTCCCTCATGCACACCACCGACTCGCTGAGGTGGTACGTCAACTGGTCGAGCGCTCTGAGAATTTTTCTGCCAAAAAGGGAAGTGCGCTGGCGGACGTGGCGCTGAGAACCGTTTCCTTCACTGTACGACAGCTGCCTCCTCTCACCATGAAGGGCAAAGACAAGGCAGAAAGTCCAAAGAAGGCAAAAACGGAAGCTGAACCCACCTCAGATGGGGTTACCGCGAACGAGAAGGAAAAGTACCACAACTACTATAGCACCGAGCCCGACCTACAGCTCCAAGCCACGCTGTGCTACCTCTTTGATATCAGTCCGCCCAACATCATCGACACACTCGGCGCCGCTTGGGGCCTGACGCGTGTGCTGCCTGGCAAACTCACTTTCAAAAAACTCAACAAAACTCGCAGCGAGATGGTGTCTCGTATCAAGAGCCGTTATGGGGCGAAGGTCAGTGCCGCTTTTGCAGAGTTTTTGGTCATTCTGGCGCATCTTCTCTACGACACCGTCGCTGAGTTTTCCTTGCCGATAGAGCGATTGGAGGAGCGCCTTCTGTGGTCCTACACTTTGGCCCCTCTGTTAGGAAGCCTCTCCTCCTTCCTCACCAACTGCTTCCTCCTGCCGGGGAATAACAATCGCCAGGAGCGGAAAACGAGGAAGGAGGAGGCGCGCAAGTCCAAAGAGCAGGGCGACAGTGAGGATCCATCGATGGAGATCAAACCCCTGACGGGTAGGGGTAAAGTGCTACCCCGGTCAGTGCTTCTCTATCAGCAGTACGACGTCAAGGTCGCCGCCCCGGTCGTCTTCTACCCTCTTCCATGGAAACCACTTCCTCTCACTGAACAGAGGGCGCTGCATGTCAAAAAAATGCGTCAAATAGCGTTGTCAGAAATTCTGATGGCACTTCCCCCCAAACAAAAACCCATGCAGATCGGCAGTGTCGGTAACCTCATAGGCAAGTGGACTGCCTTCAATGCCCGCTTTGACGGCTGTCTCGGTCACAGCCTGCAGGACTTCTTATTAGACCACCCTGAGGACTTCAAGGTGTTGGGGACGTTGGTGACTCGAGTGAAGGCTGGGAAAACGGAGCAGATGCGGATCCGCTTTGATCAAGATCAAGACGAGGGCAGTGATGATGAGGATGGACGAAAGGCTCGCGATCGCCGCGCACTCACAGGACAGTCCGAAAACTCCAACATTGAGCTCCCGAGACGCGCTCAAAAGAAGAAGGCCAGAAAAGATTTTAATCGTAGTCGCTTTAATCGCAATCATAAGAAGTCCGACCCCTCCGCAAGGGTGCCCGGGTATATCAAGCACGGACCGCGCCGTATCAAGGGGAGAGGGAAGAAGGCGAACAAGCGCAATTACAAGCGACAAGTTTAATCATCATCATCATTATAATGTTAATACTAATAATAATATCTTGCATCTCTCCGTTTGGGTGTTGTGGGATGGAGAAATTCACAACAAGGAAGGGGGCGAGACGTCAGTTTCCTTAAATCGTGTTCCTATCATAATAATAACGTTTAAATTTACTCTAATCATACCATTAAAGCAGTATTGCAAAAAAAAAAAAAAAAAAAAAAAACAGTGAAGTATACAAGTGTGTCTATATGTATAGGCCAGAGGAAATATGTTCCCTCTTAAGATTGACACTTTATCTTTTTTTTCTCCTTTCTTATTATTATTTCTATTGTTATTATCATTAATATTCTTTAGCAGTATAGAAAAATGAGGGCAGTTCGTCTTCTTCGATGTGCCGCTGCTCTTGGAGGGAACGGCTGTGACTGCGGGGGAGACCACCACCACGACCATCATCATCATCATCAGGATCAGGATCCCCCTCCACCTCCCTCGACGGAGGTAGAGAAGAGTTTCTTACGAAATGTAGTACCCTTTCACGCCAAATCCAGCGGTCCCGCCTCTGTCTATCTCCGTCACTGCTATCTGCACCAGAACGAATTGATCGGCAGAGTGTTGTTAGCGTTGGAAAGTGTCCCGCTGCCGAGTGCGCCTCGAATGGTATTAGCAGAGGGCTTCCAAAGAATGTTGGAAGGAGACTGTATTCAGCGAGATCTTCGCGAGTTGTTTAGTGAAGCGTACGTCCTCTCCCGCCAGGTATTGGGCGCCGCTGCGGAGGGAGGAAAGCCGTTTGGCGAGGATCGACTGCTGCAAGGCGTCCGTTATGATCCGCTCCTCCGTCTACTGGCCTTTGAACTGGCGGCGGGGTGCGACTACTACCACAATTTGATGGCAATCACGACGGACCCCATACAAGGCTGCTCCGTCTCCCTCCGCTCCCTAGTGAGCACCGATATACGGACCGATGCCCTGTTGGGCAAAGTCACCCACTCCTTTAACGATCACCCCAGAAACATTCACACCGGGGAACGCAAGGAACCAGTCCCGGCGGAGGTGGAGGAGTACATCAAGGAAATGTTCTTGCTGGAGAGAGACGTCTTTGGCGTCCACCGCTTCGACGCCCGCTCCGAAAATGTCTTTCTCTATCACTGTGTTAAAATGGAAAACATGGTCAAGACGCAGGAGAGTTTTAGTGTGCTGCTGGATCCCCTGGTAAAGCAACACGGCAACTTTTCATTGGTGAGTGAGGTGGTACGTCAAGGACGGTGGACGCAGCATACCCTAAGGGCCGGCGAGGAGGACCACCGACTCCTCTCCAAGCTCCCTTCTTTAGAAACCATCACCCTCGAAGATGAGGTGGCCGAGGGAAAACAAATGGTCATCACGGCCTACTACGATAAGCCGCTCTGTGCTCATCGCTACCGGCAAACAACACGCGAGTTGAAAGGGGACTTGGAACATGTGGAGGTGTTTGAACTGGCGATTGAAAATACCAATAAAACCTTTTTTGAAAAATGGTTCATGGACCAATACTGAGAGGATGAGGAGAATGACACATTAAAAAAAAAACGAAAAAAAAAATACATGCATACTCTGTTAGTAGCGTATATCCATCACAAAAATGCGAAGAACAAAATAATAATAATAACAATACCTTTCTTCTCTCTCATTCTTGTTTTTCTTTTAAGCATTAAGGAAAGCCTTTTTTTTTTTTCCTTATTTTATTTTCCTTTTTTTTTTTATTCAGAAAAGACCGCGGCACTTTTTTTATTTTTTGCTTTTGTTTGCTTTTCTTTAAAAGGAAAGAACTCTATACTATACTTGCGTTACCTCCAAAATATACTTTTTTTTTTTTTATCATCATTGAAACTAACTTATTTATTTACTACTCTATATATATATAAAAAAAACCACAATAATAGATGTCAGAGATTAGTCGTACTCCAGACTGGATTAACGCCTTTCTCCCCTCGATTGAAAGTCTCTCCACCATGACTGTTAGTTTCCCTAACCTCACCGCTATGAGTGAGGAGGACGATAAGGAGAGTGCGGCACCGGTGTTGATGGGGGACATAAGCGCTTGGTATGGTAGGCCCCACCGTCGCTGTCCTGCCGGTATCGTCCAGCACGTGGAGGAGGAAGGCGAGGAGAGCCTGTACGACTGTGCCCCCTCCCCTCCACAGCCAGCGGCCTACCCCCATCCTTTGATCCCTACCGAAGGCGACGGCGAGGATAGCGTTTACAACGATATTAGCTCCATCGTATCCGACCCACACAATAATAATAATAATAATAGTAACCACAACTACAATAATAACAGTCTAGGTATTCTCTCCTCACCCTCTGAAAGGATACTACTGGAGAAGGAAATCATTCCCATTGAAACGGAAAACACAACCAAGAACACAACACACCCTTTTATCCCTCCAAGGGAGAAGGAAGCGGTTCCTCTTCCGAATAAGAATAACTATAATAGTAATAATAATACGATTCGTCACAATAATATCAACCATAACAACAATAGTAATAAAGTAAAGGAAGAAGCACCCCCACCACGGCCGGTCACCGCCCGGCGCAGGAGTAGTTCCTCCACTCGCCTCTCCAGTCTCAAGGCGGATAAGGGAATTGAAGCAGCCGTCGTCCACCAGCAGCAGCCCAAGCGGCGTCTCTCCCGCTCCCCCACCCACCGCAGTCGATCCCTCCCTAGTCGAACGCCGACACACACACTCCTCAAGGAAGAGGGACGCCGTCAGCGGCCGCCGGTGGAGACGAACATGGTCGTCTACAACCTCACCGAGTCCACCTCCTGTAAAGGCAACACTCTCCACAGTGGTGGTGGTGGTAACCGACAAGCGAGTCATAAAGCGAAGTCCACACTACCTCAGAGGGCGAATAATAGTAATCATAAAGGGAAACCACTGCCTCGTAAAGAGGAGAATACTACGCGAAAGAATGGGAACCAGAAAACAACCACCGACAGAGATGTAAAGACGGGTTCTTCCGTCAAGGAGGAGGAAACTGTAAAAACCTCAAAGGTATTCTTTAAAAAAAACAAATAGAACTTGCATTCGTTTGTGTGTGTGTGTGTGTGTGTGTCTAACGCTTGTTGTTATTTTATTCATAATATATTATTTTTTTTACGTACTTCATCGTTATTTTTTTTTTTCATTTTTTTTTGTTATTGTTGTTATACTATTTGACATCTAACAAGCAGAGCAATAACAATAAAAAATAGTAGTTCTTAGGACTCTCACAGACACTTTTTTTTTTTCTCTTTTCGTTATTATTATTATTCAAATTAATTATTATTCTAAAATTACTGTGTATTTTTTATGTAACTTTACTTCTCTCTCAAAAAAAAAAAGGCAGAAATGCCATGTCATGCGCTTATACTCGGCTGGAAAGGGCTTAATTTTATAATTAATCTTATGTAACAAAACAAACAAACCGAAATAAAGAGTGAGAAAGAATATCTAACAAATTTGTGTTCTGTTATTTGTTTGCATCTGTCTTTTTTAAAAAAAAGACGTCTTTTTCTTTCTTACTTTTCTCTAAAACACGTAATAAAATAAAAAAGAAACTTATTTAGCCTATTAAGTGAAAAATCGCCCCCATTTTTTTTTTTCCTTTTCTTTTTCTTATTTTTCTTTTCATTATTATTTTTCCTTTTCCTTTATTTTCACTCCTCACTCGATGACCCTCCAGAGTCGCTACCTCCCCCAAGATGCCCGCTCCCGTCTTGAGCAGTACGTCTACAAGGGCGAGGATAAAAGTTACTTGTATAAAAAATTCTGGTCCCCGTTAGTACGACGACTGGTGCGGTATCTTCCCGTATGGCTCGCCCCTAACGTGATCACGGTAGCTGCCCTCGCGGGAGTGTGCATCGTTCATGTGTTGTTCGCCCTGCGGATGCCCTTCTTTTCAGTGGTAAACACGTACACGAAGGAGTCCCCGGATGAACGACTACACGTCAACTACAACGCCTATAGTGCCTCCTACGGGGACTACCTGCCCCCACCACGTTACGTGCTGCTCCTCGCCGCTCTCACCCTTTTCCTCTACCAGTTGCTGGACAATTTAGACGGACACCAGGCCCGGCGCACCGGCACCTCCTCCCCTCTCGGACTCCTCATGGATCACGGATGTGACGCCTTCAACTGCATCGTCGGGGCTCTCAACCTCTGTTCCACGCTCGCTACCGGCCCGTGCTGGAAGACGTTCCTGGTCCTCACCAACACCCTCGTCGTTTTCTTCTTCAACACCTGGGAGGAGTACTACAGAGGCGAGTTGGTTCTCCCTGTGATCAACGGGCCCAACGAGGGAATTGTGATTGCCATCGGCTTTTATTTATGGACCGCGTGGAAAGGGGGGCCACAGTGGTGGTCCTCGAACGCGGTAGAGATTCCCTCCGAGTGGTTGCCATCGGTGCTCCGCCAGCCGGCTCCTGACGCTGCCGTCGCTGTGGAGAAGGTGATTCTGCAGAAGGTATGCCCTCTTCTCACGCGTGCCGACCGCGACTCGCCCGAAGGCTTTAGCGCGTTGCCATTCTTCTTTAATCTGAACTGTACCCCCGCATACATGGCGAACCCCACACGCCCAACCTTACGAGTCCCTCCCCCGCAGGAGTCGAATCCCATCATGTCGAACCTCTGGCGCGGGAATGGGCCGATACAGCACACCGTCCTCCGTCTGTACGGCAGCAATGAGGTCACCCTCCGTATGCGATACAACACCATAGCGGTGTGGGTGATGACCCTCATGGCCCTCGTGACGCTCTTCTCTCACGTGAGGGAGGTCTTTCGGGCGATCCGGCGTATCCCAGCGGCGGACCTCCGCACCAAGTTTGGCGCCACCCGCTTCCCTCTCTTGCACGCCCTCTCCCGGACGATCCCCATCCTCTCCGTCACCGCACTCTCGGTGGTGTGGTTTATCACCTCGCAGGAGGATATCTTCCGACGCCATCCACGGCTGTTCTGCTGGACCGTAGGGCTGCTGAGCACGAAGCTGACAATTCATTTAATGATGTCCCACCTGTTGGCTGTCCCTTTCCGCCCCTTCCGCCGCACGCTCGTTCCTTTCATTGTCTTCGCCGGTCACATCTTTCTGACCTACCTCCACAACGTCAATCGGGCGAGGAAAGAGCTGATGAAGGCGGGGGAGGGCAACCTGACCCCGATAGGCGGCAGCGGTGGAGAAAATGGAACCGTAGAGGGAGGTTATACCAACTATGCCTACTACGCGTACGACATGGATGAGGAAATGATTCTTTACGAGTTCTTTGCCCTTTCGTTGATTTCTTTTGTTCATTTGGTCTACCATGTTATCAAGGACACGGCGAAGGTGTTGGAGGTGCCGGTGTTCACAGTGCCAAAGGAAAAGCAAATAGCGGTGAAAGGAAAAGAAGAAGAGGAAAAACGGAAGAAGAAAAAGAAACACTGAAAAAAAAAAACTACTCTATAAATAGAGTACTTTAAAATTATTTATTTCTCTTTTCAAATTATTTTTCTTTTATCTTTGAGGACAAAGAAATTATAAAAGTTTCTCCCTCTCTATATATCAGCTTCAAGTATCATAATTCGTCAAACGTACTGTATTGTTGTCATGCTCTTTTATTTTTCCTGTAAGTACGTCTTACCACTAACTTTCTAATAGTGCTGAAAAAAAAAAAACGTCTTGAATATAATAATCACATTGTTTTATAAGTAAATAATAATAAAAAAAAAAAACTATATAAAAATCACAAAACATTTTACTTGTGTACCACTGAAGATTACTATTGCAATTTAAACCTCTTTTTTTTTGCTATTCTTTCTATTCCCTCTATTCTTACTTTCTTCAAAACTTACAAGGAAACAGATCTAAAGGCAGACAAGGAAACCTAAAAAACCGAAAACGAAAAAAAAAATAGAAATAGAGAAATAGAAGGAAACTACTCTATTGATTAGTTCCTATTATTATCATTATTATTATTATTGCAACTACTTAGAATTATTTTCACCAACGACGCAATGAGTGTCTCCCCCACGACGATACACGCTTCCTCCCCTCCTGCACCACTACCATCACAGCCCACTGGTGACCACAGCGGCAGTCATAGCAGTAAGGAGGAGGAAGGTGAGGATAAAATGAAAAAAATAACAAAAAAAAAGAAGACAGTAGTGGTACAAACGCCCTCTGAAAGAGTCCCTAAACGGTCACCTCATGATAATAGTATCGTCGAGGAGGCGTTGCTTCAATTAGGAAGCGAAGACGACCCTATCACCGCAGGAATAGAAGAGGATCCCGACGGCGTACGGCACGGACACGGTGAAACAGAAGACTATGTGATTGACGAAGAGGATTTTTTTCAACACGTGGAGAGCTCTGATCATCGCGAGTTGCGGCAGGGAAGAGAGGACCTCGTTGCTTCCGTCGACCCTCACTACCGATATCGACGAGGGGCAGAGGAAACTCACCTCAGTGGGAGACGTTCTCCCTCCGCGAGTGCTGCCTACTACAGAGAAAAGCAGCTCGATATATGGGGCCCTACAACACTGACAGAGGAGGCCGCCGTACACACCGACCGAGATATTCCGTTAGACTCTGTTTTTGTCGAGGATGTGGAGCAGTTGATTGACGGTGCCGTGCGGCGAGGTGCCTCCACTCACCTCCTACAGCCGTCTAACCCCTCTGAGGGTCACCCCGTAGCCACAGAGGAAGAGAAGGATGAATTAGAAGCGTTACTGGGAGAGAAAATATCTCAGCGTATCCATCAGATTGGAGATCAGCTAAAAACGATCCAACACCGTTTAAATGAGGAGGACGACGATAACAGTAGTAGTGAATTAGAAAAGGGAAAAGGAACTGAAATATTTCCCTTTGGGTCCAATCCACTGTTACACAATCCATCTGTGGTGGAGGTGTTGGAGTACATTGACGAGGAGAATAGTACCTCTTCCTCAAAGGGGAAAGGAAAAGCATTAAAGTGGCCCGAGTTTGATCCGAAACAATACGCCCTGCAGTTGTTGCGGGATAGCCTTGTAGACAACGGGGAAACGCTGCTAGAACCTTTAGACTACAACAATAATGATGATGAAAAACTGAGCAAAGAAGAATCCGAAGAGGACCGACGGATACGAAAAATGGTGGAAAAACTGTTTAAGGAACAAGATGAGGAAACGAAACAGATTATACTGCAGCAGCGGGAACAGGCGCTACGAGGGGTTGGCGCTGATAATGCTGGTGTGAAACTACGCGTGAAGGGGTACGGCGATGTTCACCTGCTGGGAGACTCTAGTTTAAGTAAAAAGGGAAACGCCGAAATAGAATCCCTTCTTCTCTACTCTCTCGACCAACTCTGCCAGCGGGGCTTGATGCCACCACCGTCATCCACCAACAAGAATCGTAGTGGCGGTCCCCCAGCCGAGAAACCGAGAGTGCTGACTATTCCATCCCCCCAGCAGCAGGCCGACTACCTCGTACAGGCGGTGCAGTCCCTGTTAGACCCAGTCACCGCTGGACTCACCAAGGAGATTCAACAGCAAAAGGTGTTGCTGGAGCATCTGTCAGAGACACAGCGAGAGAGTTTAAGACGGATACGCAATCAGCAACTGCAGGAGATGCGGCGGTATCATCAACAGAAGCACGTCGACCCTGCCAGTGCCCTCTATCACGAGGCGTACTCCCCGGTGCGTACGGGGTTGTATCCTCAGGTGGAGCCCTTCTTGGTAGGACAACGATTGCAGCAACACGCGATGCAGAGCGGTCAGGGACCACTGCCGCCGCTGGTCACGATACAAACGGAGGCACTTCCCCGCTTATCCACAGAGGAACTTTATAATCGACGGCTCACAGCCCATGGAGCGAAAACCAAAGAGGAACAGTTGAAAGAAAGAGAAGAGAACTTTTACAAAAAGGAACTTCGACGTGTCCGGGATGACTACCAAAACGTCATTGAAGATGAAAAAGAAAAGCGTAAGATGGAACTAAGAGCCTTTAAGGAAATACTACAAAGTCAGCAGGACAGTCTACTGAAGGAGCACAATCGTGCGATTGAACTTCTCCGCCGGGAGAACCGACTGCATCAAAAAGAAACGGAATCCCTTTCCCAGCAATTGATTCTCCATCGTGAGGTTAGTATGCGGAAGGACAATGAGCAACTACTCAAACAAACCGCTCAGCAGATGCGAAGTATGTTGAAGGGGTCCTCTTCGTCGCCGCCTCCTCCTACTGGTGCTCAGTCCCACTGGCTGGTCCAGGGAGAAAAGGAAAACGATTATGAATTTAAACAACGCATCAAAGAAGTAGAGCGTACGACGCCCTCTTTTGAGTACTATAGTGGAAGAGACAGCCCCACACGACTTCGCCGGGAAAACAAAAATAACTCGTTTTTTGTAGACTCTGTCTCCCATCAACTCCGCCGAAAGGGTGCCACCCCATTACTTTCCAAAAAAAATAGTAATAAACCGACCAAAGAAGCGGAACCAGAAGACCACAGCGATCCCGTCCCACGTAAGAAGAGAACGATACGGGTGAAAATCTCTCGAAAAAAGGAAACGCCCACTGCAACCACAGCCACCGTCCCTCACGAGGAGGAAGCACGTGACATACGTCGAGTGGAAGCCATCATTGAGGAGCCCGTCTCGACACGTTCTTCTACGCCACTGCCGCTGGCAGAGACCCACAAGGGGGAGGTAGGAAAAGAGGCGGAGGCGATTCCTTCTACGGTATCTCACTCGGATGAAGAGAAGGAAAGAGAAGAGACGGACACGTTTGATTCAGAAAGTAGTGACGACAATAACGAAGAGGAGAAAGAAGAAAAAGAAGAAGGTAAAGACAAAGCTGCGAATGAAGCAGTGGTGATAGAGGAAGGGGAAGAAATAACCGAAATCGATGAAAGTGACACCAGTCTTCAAAGGAAAGAAACTGACGATCTCTCCGAACACGAAATTGAGGTCGAAGAAGTCCCACGAGATGAAATTATCCACTACGACAACCATAACAATAAGGACCTGACCACACCCGAAAAGGGAACGAAAGCGACCATTTATTATTCCTCCCCCATTCCCAGAGGAGAGAAGAAACAAACAAAGACGGCACCGACCGTGAAGCCGACGACGAAGACGGCGAAACGGTCTCCTCCAAAGGGAGTGAAAGGAAAAGGGAAAATCCCACCTCCAAGAGCGTTAAACACGGAAAAGAAAAGTGCACCGTCGAGGAAAGGGACGGTCCAACACAAAGTGGAAGAAGAGACACCATTCAACGTTTCTCCAAAGCGGCACTTTTCCTTGCAGATGTACAGTACTCCTTCCTCTCCCTCTCGTCCTAGCCACCCACGCCGTAAGAGCGGCGCCACCTCCCCGGTCAAGAAACGAGGGGCCGCAGCGCCCTTCGCAGAAACGGTACCGTACAGCACTAATAGCAATAATCATCACTTCTTTCATCGAACGGAGGTTATTCCACTACGAGAGGAGAGTACCGCGCACGACTTCTCCCCGATGTCATCACCACCACCACCACCTCTTGTCACGGGCAATACGGCTACTAGAAGGGCAAACGCGGATTTGTATGGTGGATATGCACAGCGAACAGAGCCCTTGTTGATCTACGTACCCCAGCAGGAAGGTGCAGCCCCTCTCCGCCAGCCCCTCGACCCCAAAGCGCCCATGGAACTATCACAGTATCAGTATCACTGGCGATCGTACCAAAAAGCCCTCCAAGACTATAAAAAGAGAGAGAAAGAGTTTACATTCCTGGAGAAGGATTGGAAAAGAGAGAGAGTCCATCAAACCGGTCTCTCTACCAATCGCCAACCTTACACTCCATTCACGGAGGGTCACCCTCCTGACAGTAATGAAGGCGAGGGAGAGGGTCCTGTCAATCCTCATGGTGAAGCCATGCGCCTCACCACCCACTCCTCCGGGTACTTCCACCACTACCACTCCACCGAGATCAACGAACCATGGGCGGTGAAGCAAATGCGGGAGCGAAAGTGGGAAGCAGAGGCGTCTGCTGAACAGCACAGAAAGAGACACTCACACGAAGAGGAGGCGTTGCTCTACCCGGCTCGTCTGGCGGAGGAGGCGGCGGCCTTGAAGGAGGCGCGAAACCGCCTCGAAGCCATTCGTAAGATTATTATTCCTAGTCCCACCTCCCACCCCTTTCCCGTCGCATCCATATCCCCTGAAGAACGTAAAAGGAAGGAAGAAACGTTGCAACTGGCGCGGCAGATGGAAGAAGAAGTGATCCACTCCGTAGTTGGGGAGGCGAAGGAGAATGAAATATTCAAGGTAGTAACGCGAAGTATGGAGAGGGATCTATTAGAAGTGTTGTTGAAGATGGAAATAGCCTCGCTACCCCAAAACAGTAATAATAATAATAATAATGACGAAGATTCTTCTACACATCAGGACAAGGAAAGTAAACGCGTGATCGCCACTCCGAAACGAAAATCAGAAATCGAAAAGGAAGAAGAAAGTGTTTTATTGCATCTATTAGAGGAAAGTTTGTTGAACATTGTTTCGGAAGAGATGGAAGAAAAAGCGAAAGTACTTCGTAAGGACGATGAAGAACCACCACAGCACAAAGACGGAAAAGCGTCTGACGAAACCACTTTGCCTAAAGCAAAAAAAGATAACTTGGAGGAGAAGTTAATGAACGCACTGACTGAAATATTTCTTCACCAGGCTGAGAAAGAAGAGGATCAAAATAAGCAATTAGGCTATAATGAAACCCCTCGTGGGTCTCTCTTCTTTGAAGATCAACGTCACCACCACATCCCAGAGGAAAGGATTCCACTTCCTGGGGCTGCAGCGGCAGCAGACGGACAGCCACTTGACGACCACAAAGAAGACGACAACAATAATCACCGTCCGCCTCTGAAGAAAACAACAACTACTACTACTACTAGTGGAAACGAGACGAAGACGGACGATACCTCTCGAGAGAAAGGTCAAGCAGAAGAAGCGAATAATAATAATAATAATAAAAGTGATAATATGCCTATTACAGTCTCTGTGGAACCAATCCTCACTGACGCGAACGGTAACAATAATAATAACAATAGGACAAACGATATGAAAATTGTAGTAGACGTTCGTTACCACGGTGCCAACCAACCACAACAACAGATTTATACTAATAACAACAGATTATTTCACTTGCCGATTGAAAAAGAGGATGAACGAATTTTGTCCAAAGAGGGAAATGAATACTTAAACGAGGAAAATTTGTTTCGTGACGTTATTGTAGAGTCCTACACCCACCCTGATAATAATAAAAATAACAAAACGGAGGAAAACAAAACCACGTCAGAGGAAGCAGCACCGCACCCTGTTGAAGTCCAGCAGAAGAGTGAAAACCCGAATGATATTACGTTACCTTCACTGCCTTTGCCTCAACCTCCTGGTGGTGCGAATAGTAACAATAATAATAGTAATAATAATAATAATATTCCCGCCTCTGAAATGTATCTTTACTTTAATGACTTTAACGTACAGAACAATCAAACTTTATTACGTTCCATCTACGAAAAAATGTTATTCGAAAGCGAAGAAACTAAACGACAGTTTCTAGAAAAGGAAAGTCTCACTGAGCTGCGATTGTTGTTATTTCAAGAAAAGAGCGAAAAACGAGAACTACAGTTACTAGCATCCTCCAGTCGTCATCGACGACCACGTCGTATCCAAGGCAATAATAATAATCAGCATCAAGGAAGTAGTGAGGATACTTCCTCTGTGGGGGATGGTAAGCGTCACTACTTTGACGATTACGTGGACAGTAGTGTCGGTGAGGCGGAGGGACAGACTGACCCCCAACATCCACCAAAAGGTAAAAAAGCGGAAGAGGAGGAAATAACGGATAAAACAACCGACGACATTAAAGATCCTGTGACAAAGTTTATCTTTCAGTGGTTAAAAGAGTTTAACGACAGTGAGAGGGAAAAACAAAAACGACAACAGGAAAAGGAGGCGAGTGAAGAGATGGTAAAAGAGCTGCACGCTGCTGGTCGTGCGGCGGGGGTGGAGGGTCCTGAGAACCCGGACGAAACCGCCCACACCGACACTACTAAAGATCCTAATAATAATAATAATAATAATAATAATAATGAAGATCCCCTTCAAACTCCATTTAGGATGGAAGGCACACCAAGGCAAGCGCCCACCTCCTCCACCACACACTACACCACCTCTACGCTCTCGAGCACGAACGCCAGCAGCACCCTCGCTGACGGCCGTCATCGGTACTTACGCGGCGACGAGCGAATAAAAATCGCAGGAAAACGAAAAGCATTCACGGAGGATACACAGACCACTCGTTATCTTCAAAATAATGCGAATGGGAATAGTATTCCTAATGCTGCTGCCACCACCACAGGGAAGGACGACGACGACTCCGACTCTAGCAATTCCAGTACAGTGGTAAAAGGTGAAAAAGAACAAGAAGAGGAAGAGGTGTTAACGTGGGATTTTACTCAAAAGAATAAATTCAACGACAATGTATACGACCACCGTCACCTCTTTGTGGAGCCGCCTCAGGTGCGTACCACCGCCAGCGATGCGATACGGCGCCAGAGCGGTGCTGGTGGGAGAAGACAAAGACCACGAATCGACTTGACGAGGAAGGAAGAGAGCTCCTCGACGACCACCACCGCCACTACGGTGTACTCCGGTAGCGATAGAACACCCTTCCAACGCCGTTCAAGGCAGCCACAGCATGCAGAGGCCTCCACGACTACCACCACCACCACTTCCTCCAACACGCGAACCACCACCACCGCGTCCTCCTCTTCCATCCGAGAAAGAACAGAGGGAGAACCCAATAACAACAACAACAATAATAATAATAATAATAGGAGTGCGATTCACCGAGTGGGTGAAATAGATCCAACGGTGCATAATCACTTTTGGTTGCCTAGTGAAGTGGATGGAGTGCCCTCTTCAATGGCGGCCAACGAACTCACCAAGGCGGTGTTGGAGATTCAGAAACACCAACACGAAAAGAAAGTAAAACAGAGAGAGCAGTACGCCTTCGACGGTCTTGACCTCTACGCCTTGCAGAGTTCTCCTGTTGTAGCGACCGCGGCCGACACGGTGGGTAGTAATCCGTCTGCTGTAAAACGACCCAGCGCTACCACCACCACCAGTACCTCCGAGGACGGGGGAGAGGAAAACATTGGCCGACTGCCTTTTCTATAAAGAGTGTCTTTTTGTCTGTATAATTTAGAGTTTAGATTAAAATATGGTTATCTATTATTATTTTTTCCTGTTGTTGTTTTTTTTATTATTATTATTCTTAGAATAAAGATAAATCATACTACACACTATTCATTTTGTCAAAATGAAACTATTATTTAGCTCTTCCACTGTAATATTGGATCTCTTTATTCATTTTTTTCTTTCCCCTCTTTTCTTTTGGTATTTTATTTATTTACAAATAAAAAGAAAAAATAGACGAAAAAGGAGAGTGTAAAAAAAAAAAGGAATTACAACAGTTCCATTTTTTTTTTGTTGGTTTGTTTGTTTAATTTTTGAATAGATTTAGATTGGATAGAAACACACCCAAAATAAAATAAAAAAATAAAACATAAAAATAAATACATATAAAATAGACATCAATATACATGGACCACCTCTACCCTGACCCTAGCAATGTGCTCTTTGAAGACAGCGGTAGCAGTAGCGATGCCGAGGAGGACTATAAGGTTCGTCAGTCCAACAGTCCATTTACACGAGTGATACAAGAGGGGAAGCATCTTTTTACGCCTCACAGTAACAATAATAATAATACAGTCCCTATGATTAGTACAGAACGGTCTTTGCTCCCTTTTTCAATCTCCAAAACAGGAAACAACAACAACAACAATAATAATAATAATAACCCTTTAGGTAAAAACGTGTTGGAAGAGTTGGAAAAGAATGAAAATAGAAAACAAGAGTACTTTAGAAAGAAAGGTGCCATTCAGGGAGACACCCCTTTAGTGAGCGCTATCGAAGAAAAGGAATTTCTCAAAAAAAAGCTCGAGAAGGAAAAGGCCCAACAATGGTGTATTGACCAATACGTCGCGGCGGAGCAAGAAAAGGAAAACAACGCCCCCGACGGCGGTGGTGGTGGTATGACAGAGAAGGAGGCGGAGCGACTGCGCAAGAATATACGGAAAGAAGTGCTGTGGCAGGACCTGATAGAGTCGCAGGAGGCCCTGCGGCAGCGACAGCAGTTCGTGCCGCAGGAGGGAGCAAGGACAGACCGGTCGATTGCGGGGTCGGGTGCGGGGACCTCAAGGGTGAACATCTTCCAAGTGCAAGAGGAGGGGCCGTATATTGGTAAACGACCCAAGTCGGTCAAAGAAAGAGAAGAAAAGGAGCGAAAAAAAAGAGAGAGGGAGCAAAAAAGAAAAGAAAGAGAAGAAAAAGGCAAAGAGGGGTTTAGTATTCCTCCTCCTCTTCGAAAGGACAGTCTCTTCACCAATCCACTGTGGGACTCGACGCAAAACATTCCAGTCATGAACAGTCAGAGTAATCTAAACGTCAACAGCAAGAACTCTCTGACCAGCACCACACTCCCTTCGTGGACTCCTCTCTTCAAGGACGTCAATCTCTCCCAGAAAACGGAAACCAACGCATCTCAAGGAAAGGCGCAGCGAAATAGTAGCAGCAGCTGCGGTGACACCAAACAAAACAATAATAATAATAATAAGGATAATAATAAAGGGAAGCAGTCTCCTTCGTCCGATCCGACGATGGTACAGGAAATGTCTCGAAATAGTTACAACTCCGCCGCCTCTGCAGTCCCTCCACTAGAGCGACAGCACCAAACTTTCATCTACAAGGACCCTAGTAGTGAGGATAATAATAATAATAACAACAAGGGTGGAGAAAACGACTACAAAAGGAATATTAATTTAGAAATAGACTGGAAGCAGGTAAAGAAGAAAAGAGAAGGTAGCTCCTCTCGGACGGAAGAGGAGATGGATCCCTCGACCACCGCTCATCCACAAGGTACCACTAACGTCGCTGACACTACTACTACTAATAATAATAATAATAAAAACAATAATAATAATAATAATAGCGATAGTGGGAATCAAAAGGAAAAGAGAGAGAGCAGTCCCACCGGCACGACGGCCACCAGCAGCAGCGCCACCACGCTACAGTTGATGTGGAATAACGCAGAGGGTGGTATCCCTGTTCTCCGCTCTCACCTTTATTATGAGCTGGCCAATAACGGCGTACTGGTGGACCACCACACGTTTGAACGCATCAAAGAAAAGCGCCACCAGGAGCAAATCATGCGGAACTGGCTGGAGAAGAAAAGAGGACGACAGATGCGTCGGTGGGATCGGCGGTTTAAGCATCACAAGTCCTCACGGTACCGAAGTGCGGTGTATAGTGGAGATCGTCTGGTAGGGAAGACGGCATCAGGGGGAGGGGAAACAGAACGAAGTAATTCTGCCGCTGCAATGCGGCGTTGGGGGAACGTCACCGGCGGGTCTTTATACTACCGCTCTTTTGTGCTCAAAGTATTAACCTACCTGATCCGTCTCGAGCGGTTTTTAATTTCGTTTGCCGCGGGGGCGTCGCTGTTGACGCTGGTAGGGGCGACACTTCCTCTCCCGGTGAGCGAAACGACCGATCCTCTTCTTTTAAACCTCACCGCCACTCTGCAGCCGTCGCGAGTGGTTCTCTTCACTACGCTGTTATACCCGTTCGACGCTGTCTTTTTTCTCCTTCTGTGTGTCTTGATTCTTGTGATTCATCTCCTTCCAATGAGTTTTGGATTTGCCGACCGTAGTTGGCGACTGGAGCGGCTGGCTCAGCACCAGCAGCTCTTCACGCCACCTGGCAGCTCTGCTTACACCTCTCCTGTGGTGAATGTCAATCGTCATGGGAAAGGACTCGCCAGTGCGACGACATTGATGGACGTCCGACAGACACAAATGCAAAATTACATTGCCGCGAGAGAACTCAATCAACAGTTCAGCGACAACCCTAACCTTAATACTAATAATAATAGTAATAATAATGAGGGTGCCGAGAAGGAAAAGCGGAATAGTAATGAAGGAAAAGGATTGCCGAAAGGGGGGCGGGAGTACGCCTTGAATCCCTCTACGGCACTTCAGATGAGTACCGCGGGGTTCCGCCTTCATCAACAAAAAAAGATGAAACGAGGGTTAGAAAACGCAGAAGGCAACACGTTGGAGCGGTTTCAAGAGTATGCCCACAGCAGCACAAATGGTAGGAACGAAAGAGTGTCTCTTTCCACCTCCAAGGGTGGCATGAATAGCTACTACACGGCTGGGAATCGATTGTTCTCCGATCTCGGCAATACACTGGATAACAGTAATGATATTAACGTTATGAATTCGGTCAATCCAATGAACGCTTCACAGTATATTCCGTCAGGGCCGCACAGCATCTCCAGTGCCAACAACGGCTTTCCTTATCCCATTTTAAATAATAGTAACAATAATAATAATAATAATAATTCAACTAATTTCAATCGAAACCCTTACGTCCTCTCCTCCCCCGCTGGTACCTCTTTAGGAGGAAGGAGTGTCAGTAGCGGCAGCTATAGCAACACGTTCAACACTATGGGGGGCGTCTTGGATGGAAATTATTATAATAATAACAATAATAATAATAACAGGAGCTACCATGATTCTCTGGCAGGGGAAGGGAGGGAGGAGGGAGGCGGCGACCCTAGCATGATGGACCTGGACAGCAGTAGCTACACGAACTATCATAATAATAGAAGAAAAGGGGGAAATAAAAACTCCGCTTTTGCGATCCACTCGATCAGTTCCGTGGTGATCCAAAACACACTTAGTCCTAATAATATGTTTACCAGAGTGTTCCACGACGTGGAGCAGTGGTTTGCTAAACATGTCTTCTTCTTCAACCAACTCCAACAAATAAATCATCTAGTGCTGGAAAGTAGTAGTGCGAATAGTAATAATAATAATAATAATCGTAGTGGTGGTGGTGGGACTACTGTGTCGAGTGAAACGAAGAAAAAGGAGGAAAAGAAGAAGCAGAAGCGACGAACACAGGCACAGTTTCTCTACTACTACGTGGAGGGTGTACACCTCTTCTTCTCCCCACAGTTTTGGTGCCTTCTGTTGTGGTTCGGTATTTTGTTATTTCAACTACAGTTCCTGTCGGGTCGAACGCTGGAAGAGATGTGGGGGTGGAATGAAAAGAAGGAAGAAGGCGCCCGTCAAAGAGAAAGACTGTACGCCTTGTATGGGATTCGTACGGGGGCTATTATGGTGGTATGGCTGTTAGATTTATTTTTTTAGAGTGGAGAGAGAGAGAGAGAGAGAGAAAGAAATTGGAAAGAATAATTATAACAATTATTATTATAGCTGTTGTGGTTATGGATTGGATTATTATCCCTTTTCCTTCTCTTTCCATTGCATAGATGTTGTTTATTACCAACTCGAAAATACCAAAAAAAAAAAGATGTAATTTGTGTCTTGTTAATGGTATAGTGAGCTTTTATTGTCGTTCTTTATGCACCCTTCAAATATGTCTCTTCTTTTTCTTTCCCTTTGAAAAATTAAAAAAAAAAACAAAGATTGCGTCTTAACCTATAAACGCACCCAAGTATATACATATACATTATATACTAAAAGAAAAAAGAGGAAACTTTAGTATTCCATCAAAATAAAAAAGGAGAGAAAAAAAATAATAATACAATTTTAGTAACAGACTACCACCCTCCCTCCTCGGCATCATGTCCACCTACGCCTCTCTCTCCAGTATTATCGAGTACTACGGCCGCAACACGTGCAAGACCCCTCTCGCCCTCTCCGCCGCCTCTCCTATGGCGCGTTTTGCGGTGGAAAGCAGTGAGCACGGCTGTCCTTTACCGAACGTCAGAGTCCGCTGTCGTCTCGACAATGCCGCACTGTACGCGTATCAAAACAATGGACAAAACTTCACGACAAACTTTGAGGACAATATTTTTTTAAAACAAAACACCCACAGTATGGACACTTTCGAAGAGTTTATGGACATGGAGGAAGAAGAGAGGAGCCTTCAGAAGCAACAGCAGCAGCAGGAGAATGCCACAACGGTGGAAGCTAACGATAATAAAAACGACAACAAGGAAAAGGAAGAGAAGGAGAAGGAGAAGGAGAAGGAGAAGGAGGCGGCGGCACCGACAGAGACGCTAGAGCCGTTTGAAATTAGAGAAGAGTACACAGGATTCTGCCAGGAGCCTTTGACCCCTAAAGATGCGTCTTTACCAGAGGGCAGTAAAACCGACCCCACTAGCACAAACACAGCAGTCGAACAGGATGTGTCGACGAACCCCAGTGAGAAACCACTCACCAAGGAGAGTTGCGGTCCGACCGCCAGCCATGCATCCACCTCCGAAGAGGACGAAAACATCGAGTCTCCCGGTGTCTACCGACGTATTACCCTTTACGGCAACAATGGAAACCGTCTGCCGGAGATGCTACCCTATATGCAGTGGTGGTTGCTTCGAGGTCCGCTTCCAGTACCGCTCGTCGTCATCGCGGTCGGGCTGACAGGGACCCTGCATCTGTATGAAATGCAAGTCCTACGTCACCTCCACAGCTCCGTCCAGCTCAACTGCTCCACTGTTAGTAGAATCCTCATGAACGAGGGGCAGGAGGAGAGGGAGTTGGCGGCCGCTGGAGAGGCGAACAGCGGAGAGATAATCGACTACGGCCCTGACGCATTTGGGAAACAGAATAAAATTGTTGAACTGGTGATGAGTGAGTGTGCGGACCTCAAGGACACCCGCTTCCTCGTCCACTTCCCGCGTTTGCAAAAGTTAGACGGATCGTTCGTCCAATTAAACGCCAACTTTAATCAATCCTTTTCGCAGTGTCGCCGTCTGAGAGATTTAATTTTAGTGTTCTGTAAAGGAGAAGGCACACGGGAGCTGCCCGGGCTCACTGCCTGCCCCAAGCTTAAACTATTGCACCTTAGCAACAGCAATATACAGTCCCTACCACCGCAGCTGGGGCAGTACTGTACACGTCTGACGAAGGTGGACCTCTCCTACTGTCGCGCCCTCCAGGACTTCACCCCTCTCGCCACCCTCGCCCAGACGTTACGCGTTCTCAACCTCGGTGGCGACAGTCAAATCGAAAGTATCGATTTCTTAAAAGACTGTAAGCACCTTGAAGTGCTCTGTCTTTCCAGCTGCAGAGGACTGCGGTCGGTGGAGGTGTGCGAGAACCTTCGTGAACTACGGGACCTCGACTGTAGTTACAGCGCCGTGTATCACATCGGCGCCCTCTCCACCCTTCCGAAACTCTGCAAAGTGGATTTTAGAACCTGTTCCCTTTCTCCTTCCTCGATTGAGGAGTTGGAAAAGATGGAAGTCAGTTACGTGCACATCGGTCGTAGGGCATTTTCTACCAGCGCCTCGTCTTTCAACTCTAACAGCACCAGCGAGGAGGAAGGCGATGACGGCGACGACGATGACGACTGGTGATGAAGTGAAAGAAAGAAAGAAACGAAAAGGGTAAAAAAAAAAAGAAGGCAACTAAAATCAAGTGCCTTTTTTTTTTTTTAATATTAATAAATATATAAGAAACACATCAAGCCAATTTTTTTCTATTTTTTTTTTTAAAAAAAAAACTTATATTATTTTTATTCTTTGCGCTAATTGTTTTTCCTTCTCGTGTCATAGCATGAAGAAGACAATCAACACGGTCCTGCGTATAATAGAAACAGGGTAAAAAAAAAGTTGGTGGTGTCGATAACTTAAAACAAAAAGAAAATTCAAAAAAAAAAAGCTCTTGTGAACTTACCAGAAACATTATATTGTTACTATTTATCATTGTTATTATTATCTTAATATCTTTTCAGAATAATATGTAAAGGATTTAGTGGTAAGCACTAATTGTATTATTAACAGAAAAAAAAAAACAATTTCATAAATCTATTTACTATTTCTTTTTCTTCTCACTTTACTTTTGACCTTGTTTTTTCTAACATTAAATGGTAAAAATTAGAAAAAAAAAACAATATAGTTAAATCACTTTAATTTATCTATTTTAATTCGTTCACTATATAGTTTGATTTATCTTCCTCATCCGCTTTTATTACCGTTTATTTATTTATTTTTGTCCGATATTTTGTTTTTGTTTATTTCTGTACACCTTATTATTATTATTATTATTAAATATTTATACCCATTAACACGTCGTTAATCGCAAAAAAAAAAAATCAGCAATAATAATAATAATAATAATCAATATTTTAAGTGAATCCAAAACAGAAAAAGAAAACACACTATTACTACTACCATCATGGCGCAGGAAAGTGTTTCCTTTCCTAGCCCTGATGACGTCGGTCTTGCCATACCGCAGCACGATGGGTGGTCAGAGGATAAAAAAGAAACAAGAGGAGACACGAATAGAAATAATAAGAATAAGAATACCGCTAAAGCGTCTTCCGCCGTGACGGCAACTACACTTCCGAAGAGAACCTACAACACCCCCTTTTTTGTAGGACGAAGTGGAAAGACCAATAAGAAGAAGAAAAAGAAACAAAACCAAAACAGTAATAATAATAATAATAACGACAAAAACAATAATAGCAATCGAACTCAAGAAGGGGAAGGAGAAGGCACTACTACCACCGCTGTATCTACCGATACACTGGCTCCTTCTGCAGCAGTAGAAAGAGCACACTCTTCCTCTGAGCTGTACGGCAGTGGTGGTATCGGCGAGGACGACTATCCAAGGAACTTATATCAAAAAAAGCACCACAAAAATCGTCATCGAATGCCAAATGACGCGATCAATAGTTATGACGATATTTCGTTGTTAATGAATAGTGTTTCACCGTCTACTACAGAGATTTCTTCGGCGGTGTCGAGGAGTCCGGTGAAGGCCGTCGACAGCGTTTATGCTACCACCGTCAGTGATAATAGTGTAAATTATAATAATAATAATAATAATAATCACGTGGAGGAAGGGGGTAGTATTCCCTACCTCCGTTCGTTTGAGTATCCCGTAGGTTCCTACTATACCAAGGAAGGCGACGGTAGTAACAAAAACAAAACCAACACTGTTTTGTTAAAGGTGCCCCCCTCTACCGATGCGGCAGCAGCACCGTCCACTCAAGGTAGCAACAATAACAACCACAATAATAATAATAATAAGGAAGGGAAGTGGGCCAAGATGCCACCCTCCCCTTACGTGGGGCCTCGCTATTTATTAGGAAACAGTGAAATTATAAGCCCGGGAATATCGCCACTTCCCTCCTACTTCCCACAGTCTTTTAAAGACACCGACGTCGATAATAATAATACTAATAATAATGAGAATAATAATACGAATCTGCTTACCCCTTCCAACACGTTAGGGGGTTCTAGCCGTCGGAATAATAAGTCCCACGGGGCATTAGAGCAGTTCCACCGCGCCTACGCCTCCACCGATGCCGTCTCCACCCACAGCGGGGACCTCTCTCGTACGGCGGATAAGGGAAGTAGTAAAACGAGAGGCGACCCTCATCACCTACTAGTGCCGCCGGCTCACGAGGGAGAGGAGGGCGTAGAGAACTACTCACTCGCCACCTCCGCCGTTTCTGACGAGGCCACCGCGTACCTGGCGAGTAAGACGCCGGAGAAGGGGAAGCCCTCGCCTCTCCTTCGAGCAGAGGGGGTGCCCTCCTCCTCGCACAGCGTTACCGTCGACCTCGCTCAGGAGGCGGAGGACGACGGCGGTCCTACAGGGCCTCCCTTTCTTCCCTCTTCCACTGCCCCTACCGATGGAGCGGCTTCACACTCCTTCATGTCGCGTGCGTACAGTACCACCGAGGCTCAGCTCACCCTGCATCGCTTGAAGAAGGAAAACGACGCGATGGAGGCGGCTGTACGGGCGTGCACTAACAGAGAGGAGCAGAAAGGGGAGAATCCTATGTCCTCGCAGCGATTGCTTCAGCCCAGTCAGCCCGACACACAGCCCAGCAACTCTAGTAGTCAGCTGAGTGGGAGCTACCGCAGAGACCAGAGCCAGAGTCTGGGCAGAGACGCTAGCTTAACGTTACTGGCTCCTCTGCAACGCCAACGCAAGACGATCGCCGACTTCACCACCAACGTCCATTCCAGTTCGCTGGGCGAGGAGAGGACCATGAGTGCCTCTTTACAAGATCCATTCGGTAACCGAAGCGTCGCCCATAATAATAGTAACCATAGCAACAGCAGTACACTCCGTCAGGCCGCCACCATGGGCTCCTTCCCACCCCTCAGCAGCGGCCAGCACCCCACCACCAAGTCTGATCCTCTTGCTGCCTCTATTGTCATGCAGCAGAACCGAACGGCGTTAATAGCGGAACTACAACGACGGAGGGATAAGCTGAAAAAACAACTCAGTCAGCTACAAAAAGAAGCCACCGATCACAACATTTTTGCCCTCGTTCGTAGCAGTAATGTGTCTCAACTCGCTATCCTGTTGCGAGAAGGGCTGACCAACATTGAGGAGCGTGACTACAACGGATGCACCGCATTGCACGTCGCCGCCTCAGAGGGCAATCTCGCAGTGGTGCGCATTTTGCTGTACTTCGGCGCCAACGCCGTCGCGGCGGACAAGAACGGCAGAACCCCACTGGACTGTGCGGCCGCGAACCGTCACGCAGGCGTCGCGCGGTATTTACTGAATGTGATCAAAAATAAAAAAACCACTAGTGTCGCAGGAACCGCAGCAGCATCACCGCCGGCGGCGGGAGGAGTCCTTTCCCCTTCCAGCGAGGAGAACAAGACGCGAGCACTAGGCGCCAGTCTGAATTTCAGTGCCAGTGAAAGCAGTAGTCCCCCCGCCCACTTCAGCAGCAAGCGGCCCACCCTCCTCTCGCCCTACTCCGCCGCCCACTCCCGGAGCCAGGACCCCTCCTCCCTCCCCAGCAGCCTCGCCGCCCGGGATGGCAGCTCGCCCTCTCACTACCCTCCTCTCCCTAACGCCCCTACCCGTGGTGGTAGTGTACAGCAGATTGCGCCCGTCAAGTTGCTGAACCCGGAAGCGGAGGCGGGCACGGCAAAGGAGGGGGAGGAGACACCCAAAGCACCCACCTCCGCCGCACACAGCTTGGGGCAGCGACCCTTCTACCTCTCCCCCGATAACAGTATCCCCTCCCCGCTGCTCGCCCGCCACGACGCCCCTAACGCCGCCAACCGCTTCTCGGTCGACCACGGCAGCCTGGGCAGCAACACCGGCACCGCGACCGGCGCGCCCTTTTCTCTGACCCAGTGGACCACGGCCGATAGCGTATCCCCAGGGCGACTCAGCCAGGCCAAGTCCCTCTCCATGGACGCCAGCATGCAGACCCTGGAGGACTACAAGCGTCTGGCGACGGTGTGCACGCTCGACACGATGGGGAAGGCGGCGGAGGCGGGTCAGCCCCCGCTGACCAACACCAGCATGGCCATCCAAGCGATCCTCAACAACAACAGCATCACCGACCCTGGGGTGGTAAACAACAATAGTATTACCAAGGAGGAGGACGCCTACCTAGAGGCGGCCCTGCCTGACGAGGAGGAGCTCGCCCACCATAGTAGTTACACTACAGTTTACGACACGGTGCCGCTTATTGTGTGCATGTGTGGACTGCCCGGACGGGGAAAGAGTTTCATCAGCGAGCGTCTGGTGCGTTACCTCAACTGGAAGGGTGTGCCCTGCAAGGTGTTCAACGCTGGGAACTATCGACGAAAGTTATTAGGCGCGGAAGGGACGGCGGGTGCGGATTTCTTTGACCCCAACAACGCCAAAGCGAAGGAGGCGAGAGAGAAGATGGCGGTGCTGGCCTGTGAGGATTTAGTTTGCTTTATCGGCTCCCACAAGCTGTCGGTGGGGATCCTAGACGCCACCAACACCACCAAAGCGCGACGTACGTTTCTGAAGGAGTACTTCAGCAATGAAGCGAAACGAAAAGGGATCCCATATCGTATCTTATTTATCGAATCCGTCTGTACCGATGAAACCATCATTTTGGAAAACATTCTGCGTAGTAAATGCGATAACGACGACTTCAAACACGTCCAAGACGCCAGCACGGTTATTTCCGAGTTCAGAGAGCGGATAGAACAGTACGAAAAAGTCTACGAGACCATTTCTCCCGCGGAACTGATTCCTTTTATCAAAATCATCAACGTCAAGCACCACGTCATCATCCACGGCGTGAGCAGCGGTCTTGGGAGTCGTATCGCCTTCTTTCTCCTCAATCTCCACCCCGTCGCCTACCCCATCTACATCACCCTACCAGGCGAAACGATGGCGGACCGACAGCACACCTACGGCGGCGATGAGCACCTCACCCCTGAGGGAGAGCAATACGCCAGGGCGTTGAAGGACTTTATACAAGACCGTTATGTCCCTAATATGGCCATTCTCCACGCCACCAACCCCTCCGTGCTCAGTACGCTGCGGCCGTTGATTGAAGGCGACGGTACCAGTGGCGCTCCTACCGCCGCTGCCAGCCCCAACACTTTGGGGGGTCCTACCCGCTCCAAGGATGTTCTCTTCACCTCTCCCACCTCTGCAGGTAGTTGCGGTAGTCGGCGGCGGCGGCGGATACCCGTCACGGAGGGACCGGTCATGCGACTGCACCACTCCGAGAAGGACGTGACGGAGCTAGCCGCGATGGCGGGAGGGGATATCTCCTACATTGCCCCCGCCTCCTACCAGGCGAGTAGCAGCAGCTCCTCGTCCTCGTCCTCTGATTTCTTTGGTTCGTCGTCCCCCAGCAGTAGCAGTAGTAGTAGTAGTAGTGACAGTGAAGAAGGCGATGAAGGCGTCGAGGAAGTGCTCTGCCCTGTGCCAGGGCTAGACAACATCAATTACGGCCGCTTCAGTGGTCACTCCGTACAGTGGGTGAAGCGGCGATACGCGAGACTCAGCGCACTGCTCTACAGCGAAGAGGGTAACAACCACGTCAGTCCAACACAAAACGGTAAGAATGGAACGGCCGCCGACAGCGCCTTACCTCCTCCCACTGAGATTCCACCGCCTCGGACGGAGAAGATTAAAAACGCGATGCATTGGTTTCAACACGACCCCTCGAACGTGGACCTCCGTCTCTCCTACTGTGTCCAATTCCCTAACGGAGAGAGCTGTCGGCAGGTGAATGTACGTCTGGAACCCGCCTTGATGGCGACGATGCGGACACAGTCGCCCGTCTTTATTGTCGCGCCTCACGTCCCTGCCCAAGGTATGCTCGCCTTCTTTCTCGATGTCATCCCAGAGCGCTCCCCCACGTTACGTATTCCTTACGGCTGTGTGGTTGAAATCGGCGTGAAAAAAGACGTCACGGTGCATCCATTAATACCAGTGCGACACGACTTCCTCCCTGTGGCGTCCTCACCGGTCGTGGACATGGAGGAGGTGGAGGAGGCACTGAGAGAGGTGAACCAGACACAAACACAAATCACCACCACAGCACCTGACCAGACTTCCTAAACGATCACTAGAAGAAATCAATAAATAAATAAGAAAAAAAGAGGTGTCAAATGTTGTTGTCTTTTTTTTTTTTCTAAAAAAAAAAATCAGAGAAAATAAAGTGTATTTTTCCACGTTTACTCGAAGGGAAATTTCTTGTATAGTTATTCAATCTTTTCTTCCATATTAAAATATTCTACTCGCCACTTTTTGTACTTTTTTTTAAAAAAAAATCGCAAATAGAGTAAAAAAAAAAAAAAGTAACAAACACACATTTATCGTATTGCTTTAGTCAACCCATCACTTGATATATGCATTATCACTCTTATTACTAATATAAAAGAATATGATTCTTTTATTATTACTATTATTATCATTAACTTTCTTTCTCTCTCTCTCTGTGTTATTCTATTGAAACCCGAAAAGGAAAAAAAAAATACATCCTTTCCTCTCTTTTATTTTTTTTTATTATCTCTTCTTATTTAAAAGATAGCGTATAATATATATATATGGAAGTACTCTCTGACGGTTTCCCACTCACGAATCAAGAAGTATTCGCACTCGTCCGTCGTCGCCGCGAGGAACGCAGTGCGGAGCATCTTCTCCCTTTTTTCATTAGTAGTAGTTCATCGATTGCCCTCGCCCCTGTCTCTGGATTAGAGGTGCGGAAAGATATCGCGAGGCGCCGACAGCAGCAGCAGGCCGCTGCGTGGTCGTCCTCTGCCAACCCCAACGACCCTCCACCCCAGCGAAATCACTATTCCTCCTCCTCCTCACCACTACGTATAAATGGCGTGTCCCCCTTGGCGCCGCATTTGGTGATATTAATGACGGAGCTGAATGTGTTGAATTACTTGTGGAATCATTCGTCGGTGGATGAGCGACAGAAACGAAAAGAAGGGCCGTATGGGCCTCCCTCCGTGAGTGCCTTGCTCCCAGAGGATGATGATGATACCGACGGTGAGAATAATAATAATAACACTGGCAAAGAAGAAGAAGGAAAACCGATTCGTATTAAAAAGGAGGAGGACGAAGAGGAGGTGACCACAGCAGCAACAGCAACAGCGATAGCATCTCGTTCAAAGTCTCGAAAAACATCTCCCACCAAGAAGAAAACGCCTAACAATACTAAAAGCACAACAGGAAAGCAAACGAACCGTAACCACAATAATAATAATAATAATAATAATGAAGTGGAAGTCCATGCACCCAGTGAAGACCTTAATAGGTTAATAGAGGCACTGAAACAGCATTCTATACCAGGCACCACCCGCCACGTGGAGGCGGTAAAACAATTATTATTATATTATGAAAAGAGAGGAAAGGAAATAGAAGCGAGTCGGTTCGAGGGAATGGCAAAGTTGATCGAAACATTTAACAGTAAGTCAAAAGGAGAAGAAGGCTCGTCGACCGCTGCTAGTGGTGGGAACAACAAAAGAAAGAAAAGTAATAGTGGTGGAACTAAACAGATAAAACTGGAAGAGAAAAAAGGAGTAAATGAAGAGGGAGAAGTGTCAGCGCCACTGCCTTTACTAAGAGCTCCTACCCCTCTTATACACCCCTACCCCAATAATAATAATAATAATAATAATATGTGGACAGCATCGCCATCATCCCCTTCGTCAGAACAGAAAGAAGAGGACTTGTCGAAGGTAAAACAGGAAACAAAACTCCAGAATGAGGACAATAATAATAATAATATTTCGCTTTCTCGGGCGGAGGTGTACTCTTTATTAAATGGGGAGCCCCGCACCTCACTCGAAGTTTATCAACTATTGCAACCACGGCAAGGAGTGGAGGAGAGAGAGTACGCTCTCCTGGTAGAAGAATTGCTCAAGATATTTCAGATGTAGAAATACAATAGGGAAGAGAGAATTGCAGAGGCGTTAAGAATGACGATAATAGTAATAATAATAATATTTACTATTATTATGATTATTATTACTATTTTGATGAAGAGAGGAGATGTACTCTGCTCCTAACCGTTTAAGCTTCTATATATGTACACGTTTGAGGATGATTATTTAACAACTTGAAAAGAAAAAAAGGTTTATTGAATAAAATGAATAGTACCTCTACTCTCTCTCTCTTTCCTTTCTCTCTCTTCTAAACACAATCTCTATCCTTTTTTTTTTTTCTCTTACTAGCAACAAATAGAAGAAGAACAAAAAAAAATCTGTTTGTTTGTTTTATTTATTTAGTGTTTTGTTTTTATATATAAATATATATATTTTTATCATTTCTTGTACATTTTATTGTTTTGTGATTTATTTATTTATTTATTTTGTACTCCAATTTGCTCCTTTTAACAATAATACCGGTAATTGTTATTCATTTATTTCAAATTAACGCTTTTTTTTTTTTACTGCCATTCGTTGTTGTTCCTGATTTTGTTTTGTTTTTTGTTGTTTCCATATTCCGTCTAACGCTATTTGCTTTTGAGTAAACACTGATATACACACACACATACATAAATATATATTATTATTAATCATACTAATAATAATAGTACAAATTAAATATGTTCCGAAAATTAGCTTCCTGGCTCTTCCCGGGTAGTGGAGAAAACGGGGAGAAGGATAATAATAATAATACCGACGATAGTGTAGAACCCAAAAAAAATACCACTACCACCACCACCGCTGTAAACAATAAAAAAGAGGAACAGAATTTTTCTTCCGAGGCTATCCAAAATAGTACCGTCGCTCCTCCTGCTACGGTGGGTGCAATAGACGACGAAGACGATGATGTGATGAACTTCCTGGATGATGTAATCTCTGGGCAGACGGACAAACTTAGAAAAGAATACGCAGCGCAGAAACTCAACGAGATATCGAATGCCACTCAAAATAATAATAGCAATAAAAAGAAGGAAGGGGTCAAAGAAAACGAAACTACTACTACTACTA
>JADNSB010000087.1:14156-48433 GCA_019695575.1 Angomonas ambiguus | reverse complement strand
TAATAATAATAATAATAATAATAATAATAGTGTTAGTCATCCGGTGTCTCCGACAACGGGTACGGGTACCTCCTTTGCTGCTGCGCCTCGTAATACTACTACCAATAATAATACTAATAATAATACCAATAATACTAATAATTCAGTGGTGGCACCCACCACCACTTTCGTTAGCAGCGCCGCCCGCTCCCTTCAAAATTATGAACTAGTCGCTTACTTAGGGAGCGGTACTTTTGCTGAGGTCACCCTTGCCAGGCACCGCCAGACGCAAGAGCTTTTCGCGATTAAGAAAATTTCAAAACAAAAGGTAAAAGAGGAAGGCTGTGTGGAGCGCACCTTCACGGAGCGACAGATACTCGCCAACTTGAAGCACCCTTTTCTTATCTCGCTGCATCAAGCGTTTCAGAGTAGGACCCACTTGTACTTGGTGCTGGACTTTGCTCAAGGGGGCGACATGTACTACTTTGAACAGAATAAACTGTGGCTGCGACGGTTGAAGCGCGTGCTCACCAAGTTTAATTATCCGTATTATGTAAAAGCATCCTCCCTCTCGACGCCGACGACGGCAGCCACCACCACCACCACACACGCACGACAAGAGAGTAGGTCCGGTGTCTCTTTGCCGGAGCGAACACGTCGGAGAGAAAAAAAGGGGGAAAGGAAAACAAAGACTGAAAAAAGAGAACTGAATAATAATAATAATAATAATAATAATAGTGAGGAAGAAAAGAGTCGTCGTCGCCAACGCCGTCGGGGTAGTAGCGATCTGCACAAGGAGATAAGTGCCAACCTTATAAGCGTTTTAGAGTCGGAAGAGATGCCCAGCATTCTCCAGAGTCGATCTTCTCTCACCAACAATAATAATAACAATAATAATAATAGTAATAGTGTAGGGATGGGCAGTGCGTCTCGCCGCCCTCTTTTGTTAAAGCGCATTAGACGACAGCGGAGGAAGAAGTCAAGCTCAAAGGATTCCTCGGTGAAACCATTAAACTCTCGGCAAGTGGTACCTCAGAACAACAACAATAATAATAATAATAATCATAATAGAAAGGCGGAAAAGGAAAAGGAGGAGGAGGTGGGGGAAGGAGGAACGGAAAACGATTATGAGACGATTGGCTCCGACTACACGAGCAGCGCCCTAGATCATTACTACTGTCCTCCCAACACGTCCATCTTTGGCGACTCCGTACCCGAGTTGAAGCAGAGTTTCCGAAAACAACTTAAACTGTGCCTCACCTCTCCGTCTGTAAGCAATCGTATCCTCCTAAAGCAAATCGCGAAGGAGGCGGAAAAGAAGGTGAATGAAAAGAACAATAAGCATAATAATAATAATAGCTCGATGGAAGAAGTGGCCGCAACAACCAACTCCGCCACTACGCCGACGACACCGCAGAGTGTTAGGAACGAGGACAAGGAGGGTATGCGGTACACCCCCGCCGACGACAACCATCTCTTCTCCCTTAACAATGATAGTGTATACAGTGAGCCCCCCACTGAGACTTCCACCACAGAAGCAAGGTTAAAAGAGTTGGAGTATATTAAGATGGTGGCGATGAAGTTAGGGTTGATTGACCAGGAGAACGACGACGACGACGACGACGATGATGAAGCAGATGAGGTTGAGAATCAAAATGGAGAGACTGTCAACGATTTATTAGCGTCGTTTTCAGAAATGTCACTACATCAGGACGACCTCTTCAAGAGCGGAGAGAAGGGGAAGAACAGTAGTACCAGTAAAACAGAAAAGGAAACACTCTATTACACTACGGACGCTACAGTGATGACGGCGGACACCCCCATACTGACGGAGGGAGTAGTAGAAGGAAGAGAAGCGAGCGGCGGCAGTGGTAGTTATAGAAAGGCGTTCTCCAAAGTGAGGGAAGAAAAGCAAAAAGAAATAGAAAAGAGCTGGCACTCTAGCGATGAAGACGACGCTCCACACCCTATCAAAAACAACAAGAACCTCTGTAATAATAATGGAGGAAGTATCTCTGGGAGACGAAGAAAACACAGTCCTTTGTTAACGATTGTTCCTCTTAATGCTTCCATGAAGGAGGCGCAGGCACACCACCATCATCATCATCATCACCACAATGGCGGACGTACACAAAGTACCTCCACCAGAGAGGACTTCCACAACGATGACGAAGAAAGAAAAAAAGAACGTCAACGACGACGAAGGAGGGAGAAAAAGAGATACTCTTCCTCCTCTTTATCCCGAAATACAAGTAAGCAATACATCGATAAAACCGATAAAGATAGTAAAGAGGATTCCCCCATCCCTCGCATACGAGAAACAAGAGAAGAAGTCGCCGTCAATCCTTATAGCGGTCGACACTCCTACGACTCCTCTTTCGCTCCCAGCATGTCTCTACCCAACACTAGTACTACTACTCATAATAATATGGAAGGAAAAGATAATAATAATAATAATGAGGATAACAATAACAACAATAATAATAACCCCAACTTGAAAAGCAGCGCGACCAATAATTTTGTGCCGCATAAGATGGAAGACACTACGGTTAAACTTCCAAACTTTGCGCTGGATAATAGTCGTTTTTCTATCCGCATGATCGCCTTCTTCGCGATTGAAATTGCGCTAGTACTGTCCTACCTGCACAAAGAAGGATTCATTTATCGAGACTTAAAACCGGAAAATATTTTAATTACGCGCGAAGGTCATTTAAAGTTGACGGACTTTGGAGTAGCGAAACACCGAAAAGGCGCTGTGATCGCCACCGCCGATAAAGAGCCCAACCACAGCAATGAAGAAGACAATCATAATAATAATAATAATAATGAGGATGGAAAGGCAAACAGCTTTACCGGTACAACACAGTACATGTCTCCGGAAATGTTAAAAGGCGAACGCCATGATCACCGCACGGATTGGTGGTCGTATGGCTGTTTGCTATTTGAGTGGTGCAACGGCCGAAGAGCTTTTGACGATCCTAATATGTTTTATCTATACAAAAAAATTGTCGAGGAGGCTTTGGAAATAGACGAAGAAAATGACTTTAAACTGACGGCATTAGAGGTACACACTCGCGTTGCACAGTTGCACTACCGCCATCAAGAACTGCGGCGAGAGATGAAAATTCAAAAAGACTTTCAAGAAAGCTTTAATCGCTCTTTTCACCAACATCAAAACAATAATACCGATACGGATAACAATAGTAATCATCATAATAAAGAGGAGGAGGAGGAAAATAATAAAGTAGACCGTTCAAAGGCTACGAATAGTCCTGCTCCTTCCACCAAGGACCATACTCACACCAACCATAATAATAAGGAGGAAGAGGATAACTTAAACCGAACGAATCGAAGCATGACGAATCCTAATACTAATAATATTAATAATTCATTTGTTGGAAGTTTTGTCGGTCCTGGAGGAGAATCCTTCAACGCCTCATTCACCAGTCTCGGTAACGGCAGCTTCGTGGCCTTCCCTTTTTTAAACAACCATAATAATCAGCATCCTAACAATCATAGTCTTAATATTAATACTAGTTTTGGTGGTCGGACGCCGACGAATGTTTCGTTTCAACTACAGCCAGATGGAAGTTTAGTCGCCATGCTGAGTCATACAGCATCTCCACAACACCATACAGGGCACTTTCCTAATCTTTCTCATCCCGGTACACCCGCAGCTCCTCTGTTTACCAGCAATAACGCCAGCTTCACCCACGCTGCGGACTACAACTTTTATCCGCATTCAAATTTTTCTCTTTTTCAGCCTCCAGTGACGCTGGAGCTACCGCCCGTGTCGGGAAAGACACTCACCCCCGCCAGTCGTGATATTTTCCTTTCGTGTGCCCTTTCCCAAATTAACGAAGCGAACGCCTTATTAAAGGATTTAATACTTTCCTTGCTGGATAAGGAGGTGGAGAAACGGCTGTGTGGAGAAGAGGTGTTGGAACACCCTTTTTTTAGTTGTGAATACGTGACCAGTCAGTTATATTACAAACAAGAAGGCGTGTATGAAAACTTTTTTGTTTCCCCTTATGTTCAGAGTGATGCGGGAGCGAGCGCCGACAATAGTAATAATAATAACAACAGTCATGGTAATAATAATAAAAACGAAGGTAAAAAAAAGAAGCGGAATAAAATGTTCGAAGTCGTACAAGACACTGAAACAGGATCGGTCTCCTTTATGGAGAAGCAATTACCAACATTAAACAATAATAATAATAATAGTTCCTTCTCTGCCATTAGTCAAAGTAGTGAGGCGAACTTGACGCAACCAAAAGAGAACACTTTGAGTCCATTAAACAGTCAAATGGACCACCATAATAATACTTATAATAATAATAATAGCAGCACCGTCGTTCCCTCCTCTTCCTTCTATAATAACAGTTCCACTCATCCGTACAATACTGAGGAAGAAAACAGTATACGCAGTGATCCCAACAGTAGCGACCACAACCTCAAGAAAAAAAGAAAGAGCACACTTCTTAAGGAAGCTAACCCTCATAATAATAATAATAAAAAGTATAAAGCGCTTGATGATATCACCGCAGAACAGTTTGTATCTCGTCTACCTCGGTCGAAGCGACCGAGGAGGTGGAAGCAACTTTTCCTGCAGTACTCTATCGATCCTCTGTACGTCCCTCAAATACGCACCAAGGATGACTTACGTTATTTCCCATTCGCCGTCACCGCCAATGGGCTGAACGCGGCGATTGAGCAACAGAAACGAATTAAAGAAAAGAAACAGCTCAAGAAGGAAAGAATACGGCAGGTGGTGTTGGCGACTGCCGCGGCGCAGTACGCACAGCAACAACAGTTGTTGGAGAACCTGCAGCAGCAAGCCATACTAACCCCGTCAGGACCGACACTGGTGAGCAAAGAGGTGGACACAGATGCAGACGTCGATGCCGCACCGGGTAACTCCACCACTATCCCTCCCTTGCCATCCTGCCCCCTTCGTGTGGATCCCAGTGTAGCGGTACAACACTCTGGAGAGGAAGCCGCGACACCAACAGCCACTACCACCACCACTGCCGCCTTTGATAATAATAATAATAATAATAACAGTAGTACCACCCCTAACGCCAGCTCCACGTCCACCTCTACCTTTCCTCACACGGCTCTGCGTAGTGCTTCTCTTGACGCGATACCGCTGAAAAGAAAAGCAACGGTACTCTACACCGATAGTAGTAAGGATAATAATAACGACGAAAGGGATAATAAAAATAATCCAGAGGAGGAAGGAGAAGGAGGAGGAGGAGTAAAGCGGCGCTACTCGGAGGCGGATGGCGGTCGACGAATCAAAGAACTTATTCAAGAGTGTATCGCTCCGATTCCAAAGACGGCGGCGACCACTCACCCTAACCCTCAGGGTAGACGGGATCTGGAAGAAGCGGTGGACGACGACATCGACACCAGCAGAGAGGAGACGAGTGGGGTGGTCGGCGGCGGTAACGGCGACGACGCTTCCTCCGAGGACAGTAGAGACTACTCCCCACACCCCTTCAGCGACGAACAAAACAAGAAAAAGTCGTTTGCCTCCCCCAATCGGCTGCAATTGCCTTCTGTATTCCATCACGTGAACGCACCGCAGGCGGGGAGAGATGGCATCGACAGTCAAACGCAACTACCGCTTGTCTTGCCGGAGGGGGCGGACACCTCCACGACCACCACCACCTCTAAAACCAGCGAAAAGAGTACCGTGGTTAGTTCCAGTGCGAAGGATGGAGAAGGAGAGGAAGATGAAGAAAGGAGTTCACCAATGGGAGGTAAAGGTGGTAAAGGCACTAATAATAATAATAATAATGACAATAATAACGATAAAGATTTGGATTTGTTTACGCGAACGGCTTTTGTCCCACCAGACTTTATTGCGGCCGCGCTTCAGCGACATAATAGTGTGGTCAGCACCAATAATGCGAGTACCGCGCTGAGTGAAGGAAAAATGGAAAAGACAGCGGAAACGCTTTCCTCCAGCGGTTCTCCTAATACGAATAATAATAATAATAATAACGATAATCATAACAATAAAGATAAGATGGAGAGGAACCAGGAAGGAGAGTCTGCTAATATCAAGACTTCTTCTGCGGCAGGGGGTGCGGGTCATGATAACAACCATAATAATAATAATAATAATGATAATAATAGTGAGGATAACGAAAGGGATGGGAGTTGTAGTAATCATTTTGGATACTACGAAATCGACGCCCATGAAGAAGGGGGTGATCTCTCAGAAGAGAACCTTGTCCTTCATAATAATAATAATAATAACGTGAACAACACCACTTGCACTACAGAAGAGGAAGAGGAGGAATATGAAGAGGAAGAGGACGGCGATGACCAACAGACAGAAAGGGACGACTGCAAGAATAACGATGACAGTACTGTCGGAGATCACGAAGGGGAGAACACGGAGGCCGCGGAAAGTGTATCCCCATCATCGTCAGCGGCGACGAGGGAAACCAACGAAAATAATAATAATAATAATAATAATAAAGAACCCCTCCCAGACAGCTTCAGCAGTTACATTTTAAATCGGAATTTGGATAAGAAGAGAGAGGAAGAGGAAAATAGCAACAACAATAATACTAACCAGAATCATAAAGAAGAAGGATCCCACGATAACCCTCTGAGTAATCCTCCTAGCAGGGAAAGTAGTACCCACTTCACGACTAACAATAATAATAATAATAATAATAGCAGTGATTCTAATATAAATACTTACCATGATAGCAGCAACGAGGACACCAAACCGAAAAATAAAAGTTTTAACAGTCTAACCCACATGATACCAGTGGTACTGCCCATCACAGTACCCGTCAAGGTGGTCACGCCTACCTCTTCCACCTCACACCCTGGAGAGAAGAGCGGCGGCTCCCCGCACTCTTTTCCTCCTACAGAATTTCCGCCCAACGATGCTATTAATAATAATAATGAGAATAATAATAATAATAATAATAATGAGACGACCGCTACGATGACTATACCTTTAGTATTTTTCCGTCCTCCGTCGCAGTTTCATGGACATGGGGTGCCGGGGTTAGTGGACGTCGACCACAGTGAGAACGAAGACTCCGCATACCACTCCGTCGTACTACCAAAAAACGAAGAGGAGGAGGATAATACGAATAATGAGAATAAAAAGAAAAAGAAGAGGGAAAACACAGAAAATGGAAACGATGCAGTCACGCCTACATTAAGCGAAAGTGGTTACAATGAAGATGACGAGCATAGCGATACGGAACAGCATCCTTCTCAAGAAGATACTCCTCGGCATGCACCTGCTAGCGACGCCCGCTCCTCCGCCTCGTCCTTATTATTGTCCGCCTCTTCCTCGAACTACGACTATTACGACTACGACTACGACTACGACGACGAAGAAGGCGAAGAGGAAGAGGGGGAGGAAGACTGGTGGGATTCGTCAAACGATAATAATAATAATAATGAGGGTCATCGGAATGAGTTGGGAGAAGAAGAGAGAGTACCCGTCTACAATAATGAATATAACGTAGAGAATAACAATAACCATAATAACAACGAGAATGGAGAGGATAGTAGCAGCAGCAGCAGCAGCGAATTAGAAGACCAGGACAATCCTAATATTTACATTGGCAATGGAAGTTTTACCTTTACCCCCACACAGAACCGCTCCATGCATCCTAATTCTAACTTTAATAATAATAATAATAATAATATGGTGGTAGATGAAAGAGATATGGTGATTGGACCAGAGGGTACGATACTCTTTCCAGCTGACTTAAACCGAAATAACGACAACGGAAATAATAATAATAATAATAAGTATCGGTTTAGCCGAATACCTAGCTTCAAATGGCAAGCGAAACACCAAGATAATAATAATAACAATAATGATAATAATAATAATAATAATAATAATAATGCCGACGACATCGGGTATTATCCTTTGTACTCTCCAGTGAGTAGAGGAGTTTATACAGGCAATCACCTTTCTCGTTCCACCAATCTTTACCGAAGTATTAATAATAATAATAATAATAATAATAATAATAATGCACCCTTAGTCTCGGAAATGCTATTTCCTTCCACCTCCACCTCTACTACCGACTTTGGCTCCCCTATTCCTCCTAATAATAATAATAATAATAATAATAATAATAATATGGCGGTTCCCCTTTCAACACCACCCCCATCATTTGTAGCGGAGATGGACAGCTCTAACAGCTTATTTTTAGGTCCAACATTAAGTGGCGTCGACTACCGTGTCGAGGACAGTCCTCTTCTTTTCGAAAATAATAATAATAATAATAATAATAATAATAATCGTCAAGCGGATTTCAGAAAAAATGTGATGAAACGTAATCTTCAAAGAAAGAAAATGGCCTCTGAAAATGAAAATAACAATGATGATAACAAAAGTTTTCCATCCTCTGATCCTGCCTTGTTTTTTGACGATAACATGAAGCAAGGGCAACCTCCTCTTCGCCAGAGTCATAATAATAATAATAATAATAATCCCGAATTTCGCTTCTCATTCAACACCGCAGATGGAATGGACACTGGAGAAGACAGCGATAATCATCATAATAATAATGGAGGTGCTGGAGCGGCAGCGTATGAGGATGGTAATCCTCTTGGTACCCGCCCAGTAGCGGAATACCTTTCACAAGTTCGTCATAATAATAGTAATAGCAATAACGCTGCTACCAACTACAGTGAGGAGGAGGACGGACATTATAATAATAATAATAATAGCAACAACAACAATAATAATAGTAGTATGAGTGGTAATAGTAATAATGGATTAGATGTTAATTTAGAGGATTATTTTCAGAACTTTTCGTTTAATTCTCCTTCCTCGCTTCTCGCTAATATCCAATCCCTCCGCAACAATCATAATAATAATAATAATAATAATAGTAATAATAATAATAATAGTAACAGTGGAGAAGAAAGGTAACACACCTTTTTATTATTATTATTATTATGTTACGTCTTTGCTTTATTTATTATTTATTTTTTCTGTTGTACATACATACATATATTTATATATTCAAAATCTTGTATACTCTTATCTATATGTATTATTATAATTATTTATTTTCAATTCTATATACATTTTTTTTTCGGAATTTATATTTTCATTCAGTACTGTTTTATTCAGACTTTGTAGACTGCACTACAAATATACAAATAAATAAAAAAATAATTAAAAAAACATATAGTGATCATAAAAAAATAATACCTTAAAAAAAAAGTGATTTATCTCGAGTATTATTATTATTATCCTTTCCCCTCCAATCTCTCTCTCTCTCTCTCTCTGTATACATATATTTATATTTATTTATGTATGTATCATTTAATAAATAGACCTTGTCTTCCACTATTAACCATAAATAGAGTAATAATAATAATAATAATACTATAATGAAAAAGTGTTCTATCGAAGAAAGAGTAGTCATTCGACGAGCTAGTATGAAGGACTTGGACGATCTTACCGATATTGGCATCCGCACCTTCTACGATACGTTCCATGAAACAAATACCAAAGAAGATATGGAAAAGTGTCTTCGTGAGAACTTTAATAAAGAAAAAATAAAAAGAGAATTACAAAATACCAACAGTTTCTTTTATTTAGCTTATCTACGCAAGGAAAATCCTAATCCTCATCATCATCATAATAATAAACAAGAGGACGAAGAAGCGTATGAAAATAACAATAAACCGGTGGGTTATACTAAAATTAACATCAAGGACGCGCAAAGTGAAAAGGAAGGGGACGAGGCCATCGAGGTGGAACGCCTTTACATTGAAAAGCCCTTCAAACGAAAAAAAATTGGACAAATACTATTCAACATTGCCTTGAAGATGGCGGAAATCATTAACGAAAAGCATACTCGCGATCCGGTGCGTCATCCATGGAAAATCACACACGTATGGTTAGGGGTGTGGGAGAAGAATCCAAACGCCATCGCATTTTATAAAAAACACAACTTTGTACCGTTTTCTTCGCATATTTATGTCGTCGGTGATGATCCGCAGACGGATATATTGATGAAGAAAAATGTATGGAACCCGCCACATCACATTTGAAATAAAATTAAAAAAAAAAAGACTCTAACGATTAATCTATAAAACTCTTTTTTGTCGCTATCACTATATTGGTGTTGAAACGTTCTTCCATATATATTTTATTTTTACTGAACCTTTTTTTTTTTTTCTACATTCTTTACTATCACTGTGACTACTATTTAGTATATAAAGAGAGAGGAAAAAAAAAAAAACTTAAAATAAAAAAAAAATACTCATAGATTCTTTTAATAATAATAAAAAAAAGGAAAATGTCAGTGTCAGCTCATCAAGACCCTGAAAGCGGTGTCACTGAAAATAAGAACAATAATAATAATAATAATGTTGATAAAAAAAAGGAAAGGAGTTTTATCGATGCGTTAAAATCACGTTACGGTACGGATGACATTGAACAATACTCTGCAGAAGATTTTTTACTGGTCGATCCAAAACTAAAAAAGAAAAATAATAAAAAGTGGGAGCTGGTGGGAATGGAAAAGACAAAAGAAAAACAGAGTCAGTATCATCTTTTGACTCATGTTGTGCTGAAGGAGGAGGGCATTACTTGCGCAGTGAAGCCTGATGAAGAAAAAATCATTGAAAATGAAAATAATAATAATAATAAATCGTACAAGGATGCGCTGGAGGCGTTGCAGATGAATCGACTAGAGCTTTTAGACCTCTCCGGTAACACCTCCTTAACGTTAGAAGAAGTACAAAAGTTGATTCAATACTTTCCAAGGTTAAACACGTTACAGACTTCGGATATTCCTAGTCTTCTTCTTTTACCCACCGCCTCGACGACGACGGACTCCTCCTGCGATAAAAATAATAATAATACTCATAATAATAATAATAATAATAATAATAATAATATGGTGTCTCCTGCACGAGAAGCGGTTAGTATACATCACACTCTACAGAGTCATTTACTGACAAAGTTGGTATTTAATAATGTTGGATTTAAAAGTATTTGTCAACTAAAGAATTTAATTGAAATTAAAAACTTAAAAGAACTTCACTTGGATAATAATGAAATAGAAACCCTTTTAATTTTCGAGAATGAGACTCAAGAAAGGGAATTTTTGGAAGAAGGCCGAAAATTGGAGGAGTTAGTCTTTCACAGCATCGAAACACTCTCTTTGGCCCATAATAAAATTAAACACTGGAGAAAAGGGGAAGAAAATGAAAATAATAATCATAATCATAATAAGGAAAAGGAAGAAAAAAAAATGGCAGAAGAGGAGGTGAAGGACACTTCCTGTGAGAGACGTCTATCGCCGTCACAGTATTATTCTTTCAGTCAAACCGTTCAAATTATATTTCCCCAACTACGGGAGCTCTACCTCACCGATAACTGTCTATCCTCGGTGAGTAAAGAGGAGCTAGAGGCGGCCCTCGCAGAGAAGCAGAATAATAACAGTAACAATAAGAATAACAAGGATTATTATTACCTGGAACAGTTGACACTACTGTGTCTTAAAGACAGCCCTTCCTTAAATAATGTGCGCGTGTTGGATTACCTGCGAGTGTATGGTTGCCAAGAAGTAACACCGCCCACACCCACTACTACAGGAGCGCCTTCTACTGCGCTCACTCGGTTTCGTATCACGTATGATTATTTACTTCCTGACTGGAATCCAACTCTCTCTCGCATGTATACGATTGCTTCTCTTCCTACCATCACACTCCTTAACCGTGGAGAGGTGCGTCGGAAAGAACGTTACGACTCGGAGCTGTTTTATATACAGAGGGGTTTGGCACGACGAGCGGCGTTGGAGGC
Organism: Angomonas ambiguus; assembly: GCA_019695575.1. Classification (NCBI taxonomy): domain Eukaryota; phylum Euglenozoa; class Kinetoplastea; order Trypanosomatida; family Trypanosomatidae; genus Angomonas; species Angomonas ambiguus. Next base: position 36,627 of record JADNSB010000087.1, on the reverse strand, counting down.
GGAAAGGGAAAAGGAAAAGAATACACCACATGATGTAGAGGAAACGACGACAGCAGCAGCAGCACCGTCCTGCAATGCAGAAGAGGAACGACGCAACAGTGAGCTCGACTACCCGGATTATAGGTATCTCGATACGCTATACGAAAAACACAAGGACGTTATCCAATCGCTTGGTGCCGACAACGGCGGTGGTGATAGTATTCTCGGCAAGGAGGGTACCTCTCATGTGATGTTGAACCTGACCATAGAAACTACTAATCTCTACCAGAACCCAAAAAAGACAGAAACTACAAATAAAAAAAAACCACCCCCACAGTATTTGTTCGAGCGCGTGCAGAAGCAGCTGCCTAGTTCTCTCACCGTCGGTCAGCTAAAACAACTCTGTCGATCGCTATTTCAGATAGATCTTTCTCATCAGAGTATTCATGCCGTGAGCGGTTCCGGGGCGGACGGGGTATTACCAACGAGTGTACCGCTGGATAGAGAAGACCGTTCGTTGGCCTACTACGGCGTTAGCTCTGGGGACACATTACAGGTCACGGACCTCTCGGTGAATCCATAACTACTATTACTATTATTATGATGATTATGATTAATGATTACTTCTTCGAGGGTTTTTTTTTTTTTGCATTTCTACTTCTACTCTATTTATTCTTTGTTTGTTTGTTTATTTGGGATTTTTTTGATGTTGTTGTTTTATATTTCACTTCTTTCTCTTTTCTCTTTTTTTATTTTTTTGGAAGAGTAAACTCTTTTAAACGTTAAAAAAGTTAACTAAAAAAAAAAAAAAACTACTTTTATTTTTCAAATTTTTTTTATTGTTTTCGTACACAAGTAAAGTTTTATTTATTTATTTATTTGTATATACTCCTTTTTTTTGACCGCTAAACAGAAAAAAAAAAAAACACAATGAGTAATCTTGCTCTAAAAGTGTTGACTGTGGTAGCGTTGCTCGCCACCACCACCACTTCGGCACTTTCACAGAAACAGCTGACAAGTTCCCTTCACGAAGCCGAAAAGTCGTACAGCAATGTTCAGTTCCTATTTGCTTTCACCTCTGATGTAACCTTCAACCTCTACAGCTCTTTTTTCCTCAATACCGTTGAGATCAGAGCGTTTAACAACGCGTCGGATGCCAGCTCCAAGGGGAAGTTCACCTCCACCATCGTCGACTCCACCATCACCGACGGCACCATCGCCGTCAACGGTTACTTTCCTGCTCACTCCTCTCTCCGTTTTGCCAAGGTGACTGCCATTCTGCGCACCGCCCCCACATTGTTTAACTTTACGAGACTCTATCTCAGCTCCACGACCATTTACATCAGTGAAGTGACGGCGCAGTGGGAGGCAAATACGGGAAATTTCATGACTCTTTCCGACAACTTTACCGTACCAGCGTCTAGCGGATTCTTTCTGTCCGCGATGAATGTGGATAAGGCAAAGCATGTCGTGGAAGTGACCACCAGCAAGTTCTGTGAAGACTCCGATGGTGCTTGCTTTGGAGCTACCGGCGGTGTTTTCTCCATCGATAACGTTACCTGCAACAGCTGTCTCGGATCTTTTATGAAGTTAGATACCATTTCCACACTATACACGGCAAATAACGGCATCGTACGGTTCCTGAATATCCAGCACGACGCCGGAACGCAAAGTTTTATGGAACACACCTCTGGGCTCTACGCTTACCGCTTCAAAGGTCCGTCCACGCTTATTTTCAAGAACATCAAAACGAGCTCGAAATTCTTTGAGATGGGAAACATTGTGAGCACCGGCGAGAATACCCAACCACGCGTCACCTTCGACACCATCACCGCCACTGATATGGGTCTTGGCATCCTTAGTAATCCCCTCTTCCACGGTGTTCCTAACATCATTACCTACGGCCGCGCTATCACCATCGGCAACACCGCAATCGACCTAAAAAACAATAAATTAAAGATCCCCATCACCACGGTAGTCGACCGCAACGGTAAAGTGTCCTCCACCGAGGTCAGTGGTCCTGTCGTGAACACCGTGGCGGATATTGGCTGCCCTTCAGGGACACTGGCTGCGGTCAGTGGCGGGTGTGGCGTGCGCCAGCGGTACCTCGGCCCTAACTGCCTCCCCTCGCCGATCCCTCCGACCCCGCCGCCTGGAGCACGCAGTGCACCGCCGCTCAGTGCGATGAATGCGTACCTACTCTCAGCAGCGTGTGCATGACGTGCAAGACGGGCTACAAGCTCGGAAAAACTGGCAACTGCGTTGAGAAGACCTGTCTGGTGGCCTTCTGTGATGAGTGTGTTCCTGGCCAAGAAAACCGTTGCCAAAAGTGTCAAAAAGGAGACGTCCTTGGCAACTATCAATGCGAAATGATAGAAGGAGAGAAGAGTAAACTGTCTACGGGAGCCATCGTCGGTATCGCGGTCGCCTGCGGGGCGGTGGTGATCCTTTCCATTCTCCTCATCATCTTTTTCTGCTGCCGCAACAAGGCGAAGCCAATGTTTATCGTCTACCAAGCCGACTACGACGATACGGAACTCGACGAATCGCTGGACGTGCGTCATTGGCTGGACACGAACAAGGAGGAGGCATTCGGTACAGTGACCATTCTTCGTGAGAAACAAGAAACTCGGTTGACCAGCACCAAGAGTACTCTCAGCCGTGCCGAGCGTGTACAGTCCCGCCGCAGCTTCCGAAACACTAACTACGAAGATGACGACGATGACACAAGCAGCTATTCCTCAGACGGTTCTGAATATTAGAAATGAATGAAGAAAAGGAAAAAAAGGAAGTAAAAAAAATATTAAATTAAATAAATAACTAAATCAAAAAAAAAAAAAAACTTTACCAACGGCAAAAAAAAAAAAAAATCTTTAATGTATATGACTACTAAACACTGAAAAAAAAGGAAAAGGGAAAAAAGAAACTAAATTGTTCTTTAACTTCTCCCTTTTTTTTTCTAGAAATGTGTACAATTTTTTTTTCTTTTTGTAATTATGTATTTTTTTTTTTAGTTTCGGAAAAGAATTTTTAAGTACCCCCCTCCCTCTTTTTTTTTTTCTTCCGGCCTTTCAAAATGATGTATGAAGGAAGAAACGAAACATGGCGAAAAAAAAAAAAAGATCTTGATACTATTTATTTATTAAGTTATTTTAGTAAAAAAAGGGAAAAAAAGAAAGCAAAAATATAATACTATGAATCCTAATTCTTATTTTGGCGTTAAACTTTTGTTTTTTGCTATGTTTTTTTTGTTTGTTTGTTTGTTTGCTTCTTTTCCGCAACTGTCTCCAAAAATGAAGTCAAAATGCATCTCTTTCTCTCTTCTTTTGTATAGATTTCCTCTCTTCACATTATATATATATATATACGTATTTACTACAAAGAAAAACAATGCTAATCATTATGCCACGCTTTATGGCATCCCGTCCACAAAGCCGTCGGCCATGGAGCACGGTGTGGGCTAGCCTGCGTCATGCTAGTACCAACACGCCTCCTAAAGGGCCTTTAAAAGATCGCTACCCGCCCATGGCAGTGGATCTACGTGATGCACGTCGTCGAGTGGCGGTTTTGGTGGACTGCACGGCCCTCTCTCTCCTCCCTTCTTCCAAGATGGATCCCAACTCGCTTTCACCATCATCGTCGTCGTCCGAGTCTCAGCGTTGGAGACAGGTGGAGGAGAGTTTTCTGTTTCAGAATATCATTGCCAGTGTTTATCGTAGCTGCGGAGTGCCGGTGTTGGTAAGACTATTCGGATATCAATTATCCCGGGAAGGAGAAACTTTCTTTAATAACGCCTCATCATCATCATCGGATTCCACACATTCTTCTTCTCACCGAGTGGAAAGGGGTCCCTCGAACCTTACCTTAACGACGGTTCCTATCCCTTACTCTTTTCATCAACCTCGTCATCCTAATAATAATGAAAATAATGATAGTAATAATAATAAGGAAAAGGGGGAGGAGGAAAAATATTATGTACTGCCTGTGGAATTCTTCAGGGTGGAGCGATTTATTCCGATTCCAATGCAAATAGAAGCCGATGCCAACCACATTTATGATTTTAAAGCGTATAATCATATCGAAAGTGTCGCCTACGTCTGCACTGAGGCTGATCGATCATTGTACTTGAATATAATTCAAAATAATAATAATAATAATAATAATTCGTCCTACTCATTTAATCAGTATTTATTTGATGAAATGGGTTTAGTGAAGGAGAGTTTAGTAGATGGTCGTTCCACCGACGGATCTTAACACAATACAATAATAATAATAATAACGACTACATTATATTATTAATATTATTATTATTATCATCATATTTTTTTTTCTGTCACCTTTTCAACAAATATTTATTTAGTTGTTTAATCCTACCGAGTGAAAAGATTTATTATCGACAACAAATCCCTTCTACACACACACACACACACACACGTACTCTCTCTTTCCTTTTTTTGTTTTTGTTTTTGCTTGTTTGTTTGTTTTCTAGTTAGTAGTCATCGTATTATTATTAATATATATTAATACATATATAAATACAAATTCTCAATGGGTTTTGTCGATCGTGGTGGGGGAAGAGAGAGTAAAAAGAGAAGTTTACGCACTTCGGTAAAAAATCCCGGCGCGGCAGCCTCCAGGCGGAAACAAGATGCAAAACGAAGTACGTATGTTCATCCTGCGGTCGTGCAGGTGCCGGTACTACCACCGAGTGCGAACCCCATACTGGACGAATTATTATTATTTCTGTTTACGCAAGAGGAAACAACAACGGCAGAAACAACAACCACCATGAAGGACTCTTATAAAGAAGAGGAGTCACTGTCATCGAAGTGGTGTTGGACGTTGCAACGTTGGCTACAACAGGACTGTAACGCGTTTCGGGAGGTGCTGAATAAAAAGAATTCGAATCATAATAATGTGTGGGTGGATACTTCTGTGGCGCTGCTCACGAGACAGTTTGCCAACGACCTCGATGGTGTTTACTCCCGCGCGATTGGAATTCAAGGCGATAACACACATAACAGCGAGAATGAAAACTTTAATTACAACCTCTCCTCGTTTATTTGTTGGTGCTCCGAGTATGAACGACAATCGTCGTTGTTAGAACAGTGCCGTAATCATAACAATCTTCAAGACACCTTTGCCAAAAATACCTCCGAAATGGGGGCTCAAAAAAAGAAAAAGAAGGTGCAGTTTGAGGACGAAAATAATAATAATAATAATAATAATAATATGGAACTTAACAATCATCTTTTGCTATACTGTTTGTTAGGCATTCATGCGAATAACGTCAATCGAAACTTCAATCAACACATTCACGCTGTACAGTGGGTAAAGGAGGTGAAGGCACAGGCAAAGGGGAAGGACGTGTTGGGCATTTTATCTTCCCTAAACTATCACAATCGTGATGAACGCACCTTCTTTGCCCAAGAATTGTTATTTCAAAAACTTTTCCACGTCGCGGCGGAGCTAGGAAAACCTTTTGTGGTGCATTTATACGTTCAGGCGAACACGCATCCGAATAATAAAGAGGAAGAAGAAAACGGAGGCGATAATACTACTAATAAAGACGAAGGAAATGAAAGAGAAGTATTAAGAAAGGCGCTGCAACATACAGCGGACCGGGCGGCGGAGCTGTTGGAAGAGTTGTTATATCAGTCCTCTCTAGAGGAAGAGGAGGAGGAAGAGGAGGGCGGGAATGAGGAGGATAAAGAAAAAAAAGAAGAGAAAGATGAAAATGAGAAAAAGACGACCAAGCGACGACTCCCCACTTCCATTATACTGTATAATGCGCTGCCAGTGTTGGATGCGTCCGAGAAACTTCGAAAATTGTTTCAACAAAATGTAAAACCCTCTTCGTCTTCGTCTTCTTCCTGGCTGCAGTGCCTTAATGACTACGATCGTGAACCATCAACAGCATCGTCAGAGGCAGAGGAATCGGAAAAGAAAAGGGAAAACTTTATCGTTCCCTTTTACGCGATTGTTTCCGCAGAAGGACTCGTCAAAGGCTCCAAGAAAGATTCCAACGTTGCCGATTATAGCGCCTTGTTGCCACGTCATTATCATCATCATCATCATCATAATAATAATAATAATTCGACAGGCGTAGACGGCATTGACATTTCTCAACTGCTTCTCTCCACATGTAGTCCATGGAACACTCCTCAGAACATTGAAGATGAGTACGTGCGCGAAGAGTTGTGTAATGAACCCTCCAACTACTACTACGTCGTGAAGGCGGTAACCGACTGTATGAATAATAATAATAATAATAATAAAGAGAGCGCTTCCACCGCCGCGGTGGTTCGTGAAGAAGAAATTACCACCGTCGCTTTTTTGAATTCTCTCTCCGCATTTTTTCCATACACCATTTCTTCAAAGTTGTCGGTATTGAGAGCTAATAAACTACAACCAACCACCGATAATAACAACACCACTACTACAGATAATAGTAATAATAATAACAATAATCCAGTTCCAGGGAAGGAGGAGGAGGATAAGGAGTTGCAATTATTATTATTAAAAGCTGCCAAGGAGAGAGAAGAGTTGGAACGTGTGAAGACATTGGAGGAAGAAAAAGAAAAGGAAAGAATAGAAGAATTAAACCTGCAACAAAAGTTAAAACACGAAAAGAAAAAAAATGTAAAGGTGAATAACCGTTCGAACTTTACGCATTTTCGGAATAAAAACTTTGCCCCGAAGCGAAATCAAAATGATATAAACAGTGGTAGTGAAGACGATGACAATGAAAACGATAAGGAAGAAAGTGATAACGATAATAATAATAATAATAATATAGACGCTAAAAAAGGTGCAGACGACCCCCACCGCAGTCCTGCACCTGAAGGAGGAGAGGAGGAGGAAGAAAAGGGAAAGGGTAAAAAGGGAAAGAAAAACAAAAAGAAACAACAACAAAATAATAAAAATAAACATAATAAACAGGAAAGCAGCGAGGATGAAGCGTCTATAGATCCTATTTTAGCAGCTCAACGAGAAGCACTTCGAAAACATAAAAAAGAAAACGACGATAGTGACGATGAGGATGATAATAATGATGATGATGGCAAAGTATTAATGGATCTTAATACGGCAACGATGGAAAAGAAGTCTGCAAAGAAAAGGAATAAAAAATTAAAAAAGATGCAACAAAAACAACAACAAAACCGCAGCGATAATGACGACGATGATGACAGTGATTAAAGGAAAAGAGAGGGAGAAAGAGAAAGAAGGTAAATTAAATTAATTACATAAATATATTTTTTTATAGTTTGAAAATAACAATAATAGTTCTGCTGTCGTCAACACACACACAACCACAAACACGCACATACATACACCTACAATACTTATTTTCTCTTATTTTTTCGGTTTCTATTTCACCATCTCCCTTCATCCAGTAAGTTAGTGAAAAAAAAAAATATACAAATATACACAAAAATCAAAAATGGGTCTTCTGGATTACTTCAATAAAAAGGAAAAAGCGACTGGCGATGAAAACCAAAAGAAGGAACCGTCGTGTAAAATCTGTTGTGCCTGTCCGCAAGAGCGTCGCGCGAGAGATGAGTGTGTCATGTTCCACAGCTTTAAGGAATGTGAAAAGGAAATTCAAAACTTTTACACCTGCTTATTAAAAGAAGGGTTTTCTCAGGAGGAAGTCGATAACTTGAAGAAGAGCACGAAGCAAATGTAAAAGGGGAGGAGGGGGAAATAAAAATGAAAATAGAAAAGAAAAGAAAAAAGAGATACTAGTATTAGCAGTAGCAGTAGTAGTAAAAGAGAGAAATGATTTATATATATATAAATACGCCCACACTGTCTTTCTTTCCTTCTTTCTTTCTTTTTTTGGATCTTTATTTTATCTTTCTTTTTAGAAAAGGTTTCTACGTTCCTCGTCAGACTTATTATTTATTTACTATTATTATTATTACAATGCGTAGAACAGACAGAAAAAGGGAAAAAAAAAGTGTAGCTAATAATCTCTCTTATTTATTTGTTTTTCTGTCTGTACTACAGCTTCACAAATGTTTACTCAAAAAGAAAAGGTATTATAATTTTTACTTCTTTTTAACTGTATTTTTGTGGATATAATGATAATAAATGAAGGATGTATACCGTCAGTACTGTTCTTTTTTTTTTCCCCCTCTCTTTCTTTGTTTCTTCCCCGTATAATAATAATAAAAAAGAAAAATTAATCATAGTAATGAACGACGACACAGAAGCAGCAACAATTGCAATTCCCTCCTCTTCGTCTTCCGCTTCGGCCTTTCGAACGATATTTTTAAATTTAGTCAAGGAGCATCAATTAATAATGTTTCTCGATCGGCCTAGGGAGTGGTGCTGCGAGCCAACCAACGCCGTTAACATCTACCTTGTGTATGAGTTTCATTATAATAATTCTAATATTAATAATAATAATAATAATAATAATAATGAAACGTCAGAGCCGACGACAAACATCACTGAAAAAGATTTGGCGGTGTTGAAGAAAATTATTCAGCAAATCGTTTATTTAATTACCATTTTGTATGAAGAATCTAAAGAAGAATACTTTTCTCTTCTTTTTCAGGAAGAAAACAACAATAATAATAATAATAACAATAATAATTTTATTAAAAAAAAGATACTAAGTGAATTACCTTCCAACTTTTTTACGGTTCTCTCCGAGTATGAAGCTGCCCTCCCCAACCCTAAGAAAAACAATGAATCGGGTGAAATCAAAAATAATAATAATAATAAAAGTAAAAACTTGGAAAAGAAAGTTGTGGAATCTTTAAAAAACACAAAGTGGCCTTTGACAGATGAAATTAATAATAATAATAATTATTATAATAGTATTAATAATAATAAATTTCCAAAAGTTAAATTTTATATCGATTTTGTCGCTTCCCGAAAACTGTTAAATGAACCCACACACTCTCATAATAATAATAATAATAATAATGTTATTTATAATAGTTTACCTTACTTGACGGGAATAGCATTGTATAATTACTTAGATCAGATTAGTCCTACCACCACAGTCGGCGGCGAAGAAGAAGACGAAAATAATAGTAATAATAATAATAATAATAATAATAATAATAATGGAAAGAATAAAAAACAAAATAAGAATAAAAATAAGAATAGTTTACCCGTCCAGGTATTGTCCTCCGTTATTGGTATTACCGACAGCGCTCCCACCTGTGTTTGCAGAGACGTATTATTTCCTTTTCGGAGGATTTCAAATTATATTACTTTCCAACAACAGCAACACTATAACAATAATAATAATAGCAATAGCAATAATAATAATAAAAATTCTATTTATTCTATTTTAACTCACTGTTTGCCTTCCATACCATCAGCCGTAGAGACCTTGGATCAACATCGGCTGGTGCTCTGCCTTCCTCCTTACTGAAAAAGAAAAGGAAAAAAAAAACAGAACAAATGTTTTTTTTTGTTGTTGTTGTTGTTATTTTTTGCTTCTTCTTTACGGAAAGAACTGTCATGTACATTACATTACCATTTATGTATACTTACTTATGTTAAATACTTTTCTTTTTCTTTTTTTTTTTGCTTTTACAGCTATCTATTATACACAATGACCTTCTCTTCCTCTTCTTTACTCATATCTTTCTCTCTTTCTCCTCCAAAACAATAACAAAAGTGCTTTCTTTTCTGGTTTTTGTATTGACTTTACAAACACAAACACCCATACACACACACACTCTACCATGTCCACGGAATCGCTGGCCTGCACCTACGCCGCGCTCTTGCTGCACGACGCTGGTCTCCCCCCCACCGCCGACCGCATTGAGCAAGCGGTCACCGCCGCTGGAGTGACCGTCCGACCCACACTGCCCATCCTCTTCGCCAGACTGCTGCAGAAGAAGTCCATCGACTCTCTTATTGCTGCCAGCGCTGCCACTCCTGCTGCTGCTGCGCCTGTCGCTGCCGCCGCCGGTGCCGCGCCTGCCGCCGCCAAGGAGGACAAGAAGAAGAAGGAGGAAGTCGTGGAGGAGGGCGATGACGATATGGGCTTTGGTCTGTTCGACTAAGCAAGAGTGAACATGTGAAAACTCCTTTGGAAAAACGATGACTGGAAGAAGAAGAAGCACTCTTTCATTTCTTTCACTATGATTTTTTATTTGGTTTTTACAAATCTCTTTTTCTTTTTGCTTGTTTGTTTATTTGTTTCTCTCGTCGGAAGACACCCCCCCCACAACTGCATTTTATAACGAACTCTTCTCTCTCTCTCTCTCTTCTTCTTTCTGCGTAAATGCTTACAAAACTAAAACAAAAACAATAAAAGGGAAAATAAATAAATAAACACCCACACACACACACTCTACCATGTCCACGGAATCGCTGGCCTGCACCTACGCCGCGCTCTTGCTGCACGACGCTGGTCTCCCCCCCACCGCCGACCGCATTGAGCAAGCGGTCACCGCCGCTGGAGTGACCGTCCGACCCACACTGCCCATCCTCTTCGCCAGACTGCTGCAGAAGAAGTCCATCGACTCTCTTATTGCTGCCAGCGCTGCCACTCCTGCTGCTGCTGCGCCTGTCGCTGCCGCCGCCGGTGCCGCGCCTGCCGCCGCCAAGGAGGACAAGAAGAAGAAGGAGGAAGTCGTGGAGGAGGGCGATGACGATATGGGCTTTGGTCTGTTCGACTAAGCAAGAGTGAACATGTGAAAAACGTGAAATTAAAAAAAAGAACAGAGAGTTTTGTTGTTGTTGTTTTGGTGTATGGAGAAGGAGAGAGAATGTGTATATAACATTCGCAGGAGCATCACAGTACCCAATTGCATACAAACACAAACACAAACGCTTCTCTGTGTGGTTCTTTTGTTTATTTCCCCTTCTTGAATGATTTACTTTATTTTTTTTATGATTTTTATTATTATTTACTATTTCGTTGTTTTTTTTTTTTGATTTCTCTTTTATTTATTTTTTTTAGAATGCTTCTCTGATGACACACCTACTACAATTACCTCTTCCCCCTTTTATTTTTTCATTCTTCTTTTCTTTAATTGATTTTGACTTCATTATTATTTTATATACATAAAAAAAAATAGAAAAATTAAAAAAAGAAAGTGTACACATTTTAGTTTCTTTCCCCTTTTTTAACAAACTGCTTCTTATACATCCACTTAAAAGAAAAAAAAAACTAAACTTAACGTCCATTATCAAATAGTATTTATTTATTATTCATCTTATCTATCTATCTATTATTTTTTACCTTATTATACTTATCTCCGTATTGATAACAAAACAAAACAAAAAGGAAAAGGAAAAAGAAAAATGACGGAAATATTATTAGCGCCGAAGGAAACCGTTTTATTAAAAGAAAATAGACTCTTAGAGTGTTTACGTGAAGAATTACACTCTCTTCTTTCACCAAACGCTGATCACAATAAAAATAATAATAATAATAAAGGTTTTCCTTCCTTCAACGGATTCAAAACGATAAACAGTCTTCTGTATATTTATTACTTATTTCAACAAAAGGAAAATTATCTTTTGGAATTAATCGAAAGTGCAAAAGAAAAAGCAGACGAGAATAAAAGTAATAATAATAGTAATATTAATAATAATAATAAAGAAAAGGAAATAGAATATAAAATTAACGACCTTGTCTTTGATCCTAGTAGCATTGCTGGTCTTCTCCCCCCAGGCCTAGACGACGAGGAACCAGAAAATAATAATAATAATAAACAAGAAGAAGAAGAAGAGGAAGAGGAAGAAGAAAAGGATGCAGCAGCACCTTCTTTCAATAATAATAAGAATAATAAAAAAAGGAAAAGAAAAAAATCGTTGGATTGGCTGTATGAATACTGTCTGCAGAGACAAATACACTATCGTGAAATACTAAACTCGGAAACTGTTAAAGATATTGACGATGTAAAGAAAGAAGTCGAAGATAAATTAAATATTTATCCTAATAATAATAATAATAATAATAATAATAATAATAGTCCGCTTCATGAGATGCATTCTTCTTCCTCGGAGTATGTTCTGAATACTTATAATGTGTTTACCGCTCCTGTGCTCCGTTCTACCCTAACCGACAGCAGTATTGAGTTTTATAATTCTAAATCTTCTCCTCTTCATAATCCTTTCGAATCAAAACGCAATAATAATAATAATAATAAAGAAGAAGAAGAAGGGAGTACGGATGGAACAACTTTCAATGACTATAATAATAATAATAATAATGAAAAGGAGTCATCCTCACCGCTTCACGTACAGTTTCTTTTAGCAGAATTAATCTATAAAGTGAGTTTATTATTATTTCAAGAGGGATTTATTGACGATAGTTTTTATTACTTGGATCAATATTTAAATAATAATAATAATAATAATAATAATAATAATAGTGATAATAAAATAAATGAATTAATTGAATTATATCAATTAAATAGTAATAATAATGTCAACAATAATGATAATAATAATAATGAAAAAAAGAAGGAAGGAGAAAGGGAAATTGAATTTCACTTATCGTTTGAAGAATTACTACTAAACTATAATAACAATAATAATAATAATGAAAATAATAATAGTACACTTTTTAAAAGAGTAAAAGAATTAATACAAAATATAATTTTATTTCGAGACAGTTTATTATTATTAAAGTCGTGCCGTTCCGCTTTAGATTTAATCTATTTGATCCAATTATTTGGTAAAGTGAATGGCATGATAGAAAATATAAATAAAAATAATAATAATAATAATAAAGAGATATTAGATTTGATGAGTAAAGACTCCGTCGCTCAGAATTTATTGCTATTAAACTACGCCGTAGAATATACGCTCTCCCTCCGCAGTTTTAAAAAATACCATGAAAAACGAATAAAAAATAATAATAATAATAATAATAATAATGAAATGGAAATGGAAGAAGAATGTGTCTATGAAAGCTGTAACGAAATTGTTTTTCTCTTTACCAAGCAAAAATACAAAGACGTGATTAATTTTGAACAGAACGGTTTTTCCTCTCTCGTCAATCATCATCAAAATAATAATAATAATAATAATAATAATAATAATAATATATTACCGAAAGGTGTGCCTCATTTATTAGGCGTCAATTGTTTAGGAAATGTCATTAATTTCTTTTCCAGTTTTAAATCCAATTCGATTTATAATGCGATGAAATATAATTATTTTAAATACTTTCCCAAGAATAATAACGATAATAATAATAATAATAATCATTTATTCTTTCGATCGGAAAGTGAAGACGAAAGAATAGAAAGAAAAGAAAACCATTTAAATTTAAATAATAATAATAATAATAACGAAATATTTCTTCGATATTATAAAAATTACTCTTTTTTTGCTTCCAATCCTCAAATGCTTTTACCTAAAAATAATAATAATAATAATAATAGTAACAATAATAATAATTTAATCGAAGAAGATTCTTTTGAATCTTTCACTAATTTATTATATGAAACCGCCACCGATATGTTTTCCTTTTTCAGTAGTAATAATAATAATAATAATCATAATAATAATAATTTAAATAATAATAATAATAATAATGCATCGTCATTATTTCCAAAACGCTCTTTAAAATTCCCTTCTTATTATCACTATCAAAGTCATTATAATAATAGTAATAATAATAATAATAATAATATTTTTGCGGACGGTTTTATACTATTAAAAGAATTTTCATATATTACAAATAATAATAATAATAATAATAATTTACCCGAAAATTTTCTTCGATTATTTAATTTTATTATTCTTCTTCATCAAAGCGATGGACTAAACGTTAAAAAAAATGTTTCCAAATTGTTTATTTTTTCGTTTCACGAACATAATTATATTTTTATGAATAATGATAAAATACATCACCTTTTAATGGAAATCAACAAAGCCACTCGACTACTTCGGAATACTATTAAATTAAAATACTTTTCCAATCTTAAAAATAAAAATAATAATAATAATAATAATAATCAAAATAATAAATATTATTTTCATTTTTCTTCTTTAAAAAGAGATTTTCAAAGAGATCAGGAATGTCTTTTTACTTCTGCCTTTGATTTTACCTCTCGTTACACGAATAATAATGATGATGATAATAATAATAATGAAATAAATAATAATAATAATTTATTTATTTTATTACCTATTCCCAATAATAATAGTAATAAAACGAATAAAAATGATATTTGGTGGTCGCAAAAAACGTTAAATGTATTAACGGAAAAGGAAATAAAACAAAAAAGAGAAAAAACAACTTTTCATAATAATAATAATAATAATAACAATAATAATAATAACCATGAAAATAATAATAAGGAAAATAATAATTGTTATTCTTCCTCCTCTGACAATGAAGACAGTCCTTCTCATCATCATCATAATAATAATAATAATTATGAAAAAATATATCAACAATACAATCTTTTATTTGTGCCACCCATCTCGATTGATTTTTCCTATTTTTCAATGACTTCCGTTGAAACAGTGAAAGAAACAAAAAAAATAATTATGAGTCACATTCAACAACAAAAAGAATTACAAAAATTAATTCAAAAGGACTACGACGAACAATATAAAAACTATATTAATAATCATATTCATAATAATAATAATAATAATAATAATAATAATAATTTTAGCTATAGTGAGGAGGAAGAAGAAAAAAAAAGAAAATTAAATCAAAAAATTGTGTTTATTCAACAACACAATCTTCAAACGATTTCGTTATTATCGTCCAACTCATTTTTTTTACTGCATCATTATTTTCCTTTTTTTTCGCAGTATTGTCCGATGCGAATTATTTATAATACGAAATTTTATGGCCGAAGTCTTTCGTTATTATTTCAAAGTTGTCGTGAAGAGTATAAAAAAGAAACCGAATATCAAAACTTTTCTTGTTTTAATCCTTATCATCATCATAATAATAATAATAATAATAAAGAAGACGACGAAGAAAAGGAATTTAATATTAATAATAATAATTTAAATAATAATAATAATAAAACAATTCATTCATTTCAGAGTAAACCAATGTTATTGTTAATTGAATTACCGCCATCCACGACGCTAGACTTCTCTGAAGACTCGGAAGGGGTCCGAGAGGCGGAAGATATGATTAATGCTGAAATAAATAAAATAAATAATAATAATAATAATAATAATAATAATAAAAGAATTAATCGAATGATAATTGGAGCTTTTCTTTCTCATTTATTAGTACATCAAAATAATAAAAGATCTTACGGAGATGAAAGCTGTTTTGTATTTCAGGTATTACTGCCTTCTGAAACTGTGAGCAGTTATAATAATAATAATAATAATAATAATAATAATAAATATAATTATAATTATTTTCCTGATACTACTAATCATAATAATAATAATAATCCCTATTTATTACCTCGACTAAGGGTATTTCCTTCTGCGCGTCGTACTAATAATAATAATAATAATAATAATAATAATTTTATTCATTTAAGAAGTAATTGTATAGTGATTGGCGGCGGTGATAAAGGGTCTTCTATTTATTTATCCGAAGGATTATTAAATGGAGCGACAGCGCCGTGTGATAGTTTTAATGCACCTCCACTTACTGTATTCCATAATAATAATAATAATAATAATAATAATGAAAAGGAAAAGGAAAAAGAGTCTGCTGCTGCTTCGACGTCTTCTTTTAGGATTCGTCATGTAGAAGTAATTGTGATTGATACGTAAAAATAATAAAATATAAATGAAATAATAATAATTATTTTATTGTTCATATCCTATAAGATGAGAGAAAAGGAGAGAAAGAGTATATGTTCTTGATCAGTGTTGGGAAAGCTTTCCCACTACGAATCAAACCTATCATCAAAGAATGTATTTGGCTGCTCGGGGGTCCGAAACCCCATAGTTTTAGATTCCACGCATTCCTCCAAGGTTGGGAATCTCCTCGGGGGGTAATCAGCTTTTTCTTCTATTACTCCCTCCCTGACCCCGTCGAAAGTCCGGGACAGAGAGTCAGCCGGGTTCAGCTTTCCGGCTGGGTAGTAAAAGTGTACGTGTATGTCGTTTTCTTTCTCGAGCTTGGCTACCGCGTTGAACAAAAGGTTCAGTTGGGTCCCTCTGCCTATGCTTCCAAATCCTTTCTCGTTTTTCTGCGCTGTCGGTATAGCTTCGTGGTCGGTTATCGCTGCAATTCTTTCTCCTCTTTGGAGCTCTCCTTTGGTCTGCATATATTCCAGGATTTCTTTGATTGCTCTTGGTTCCGACTCCGCTGAGTGCCGTGCTCGGAAGCGTCTCGGCCCCTGTTCCGTTCTTGTCCCTGGCAGATTTAGGTCTGTAGTCCATCTCCGTTGTAGGCTGGTGATATGGCCGTTTTTTATGATCCAGGCTCCCCACCCGCCTAGTGATGCGTCGGATATTATCTTAACCCCATAGTCCTCATCGTGGAAAGTCCGCGGTTTCCATGTCGATATTTGTGTCCATGAGTTGGGTATCAACGTGGATGCTGTCTCCGTTAGCTTCACGCGTAGGTTGGGCTCAATGTACGGTATTGGTTCATCCCAGTCCTTACCCATAAGGACTGACCGTGCTACGCCGCCGTAAAGAAGGATGAGAGGTAGTAATTCGCTTGGGTTGAAATTCACCGTGTGTGCTGCGTAAAGTATTAAGGATATGTACGACACCAGGGATCTACACGTGTAAGAGGTTTTTTCCTCGCATAGTTCTAACTTGACAATCGTTTTAAGAGAGTTTCGAACCATACGTTCGTTTTTGTCCGGCATCCATGAGTACTCTTCTCCGAGAAATGTATCGTCTCGTGTGCCCTTCCGGAGGAGGTCGGTATCCGAGAGATCCAGTAGATCTTTAGTCGGGGGGGGAGGTCTGAAGGTTGACGTGTTGTATTCGTGCGCAAATAGTGCGTACTGCGTCTAGGAAACTTGTTTCCTGACCTTCTGGAGCCGCTATCA
Source organism: Angomonas ambiguus (assembly GCA_019695575.1). Taxonomy (NCBI): domain Eukaryota; phylum Euglenozoa; class Kinetoplastea; order Trypanosomatida; family Trypanosomatidae; genus Angomonas; species Angomonas ambiguus. The sequence continues at coordinate 19,711 of JADNSB010000087.1, read as the reverse complement.
AAATATTGTCAATCATGCTGTATATTTTAACCGGTGTAGGTATATCAATGATCTTGTTGGTGATTGCTTGGCCGACTGCAACACTCCACCGGGCCCCTGTAGGTAAAGTTTTGAGACGGAACATCCTCTTGTTTTTGTAGAATACGAAAAAATTTCTCATAGCCTCCGGTATCGGGATAGCGTCGTAATACGCCTCAAAGTCTATTTGTAACATGTATTTACAATTCCGAAGGCCTTGGCGTATTTCTAGGCGTGATGGGTATGATAAAGGTGGGAGATTTTCTTTCTTCACTACTTTATTTAGGCTAGGTTCAGTTATGAGCCTTCGTCTCATTTTTAGTTCAGGTCGAGTAAAAACTATGACACTATGGTAGTCCGGGGGGAGTGGGGATATAAAAGGTATTTCTTCGAATTTATTGGCCTCGATGGCTCTTTCGATTTCGTCTAGGCTAATGCTCACATCCCTCATTGTACGAGACGTTTTATAACCATTAAATATCTCTGGTGTAACAAAGAGATGTGCTCGTTGAAGGAATTCTGCGGTTTGTGGCGTGCTGTGTAACGCCTGTAGCGCATTCCAGTCGAGTGGTGTATTTGTCTTGAGGTGTAATGGCCAGTCTCGTTGTGGGGGGATATCGGTGAGTGGTTCGCCTTTCCTTTCTCTCAAAGCCTGGATAATCCTATCTTCAATGTTTAAATCCTTTGCGTTGGGGGCGTATCGTCCCGCAAGTCGGTAATCTGGAGGCTTCTGATTACGTCTTCCCTGTTTTGTTCGTCCTGAGTGGTTATTAGGCGGCCATCTCCAAGGTAGTGGCGTAAGGTGGCTTCCCGTACGTGCCCCGTCACCCTCATGATCTGCTGTAGGTCGAGCCCGTTCCTCGCCATCTGTCTGGCTCCGCCTATTCTCACCGATGGTAGGGTGTACATCGCGTCCGTAAGTCTCAGTGCTGTGCGTACCGCTTGTCGCGTCGCCACCCTCTGAGGGAACAGTCGATCGGAATCGCGTATCGCTTGTTGAAGAGTTTGAACGTCCTCCTGAGGAATCGCAGTCGCTATGGTGTACGGACCCCGTGCTAAGGCACCTTTCGAGTGTCGAATTGTGATGTTGACTCGGACCGTGGTGCCGGTAGGGTTCGTCTCCGGTAGGTGTACGTCTCTCGTGCGTATCTGCTCCACGTCTGCTGCCCGTCCTGCTATGCACCACATGAGTGTCAGGTATAGTCGTGCCGTCGGGTTCGTCGTCAGTTTGTTCCGTGCCTTCCTGAAGTCGTCGTATCGTATTTCTTTCGCTTGTTCCGGGCGCGTCTCTTGTGTAAACCGTTGTGCCGACGAGGTTGCCTGTGACCATATTAAGTCTTTCGTCAAGTCTATCCCTTCCGCTTCGTCCGTGAATAGTGGGAGTGCTCTCAGGGCGGCTGCTATAGTGCCTAGTTCTTTTGCGACCGTGGACCATTTCCATCCTCGTGTACTTTGAAAGCGGCTGACCAGTTGTAATATTCCGGAGGATAATGGGATCTCGCGTAGGTCTCGGGGCATTCGTGAGATTTCGTAGATCCATGCTCGTTGTTGTGCTCGTGTTGCCGGTTTGTTGCTGTACCATGCTAGGTCCATTCTCTCTGCCAACGGGGATTTCACCGGGTATACCGTCCAGTCTGCTGGGCGAACCCGACCTCGTAACGGGTCGCCCACGTAGTTTAAACGCACCGGGTTGGTATCCGGGATGTTTTCGGCTTGTTTTCGATATAAACCAATGATCGCTTCCGTGGGTAGTTGGGTGAGCTTGTAGTGGCCTCGTGTGTCTGGATCTGCAGAGGTATCGGTTAGGTAGCGTCTACCTATTTCAAACTTGTAATGGAGGATTGCATCTGGTAATTGTTCTCTTCCGTTTGTGCTAATGAAAATCCTCTTTGCCCTAGCGGGGATCTTCTCCCTGAAATCCAGTGTTCCATTCTCCTTAGTGTAGAGGTGGAGAATACGAACTTTATTCATTTTATGGAGTGTTTCTTCAAGATCCTGTTCCGTGTTTTCGGGATAGTGAAATTTGGTGGCTCTTTGTAGTAGGAATTGCAACTCTACGTTCGCTGGTCTTTCTAACCCAGCCTCTGTAAGTTTGACGGCCACATACATGTAGCTCAAGTTGTGTTGTGTGGCGATAATCTCTGGATCTTCTGGTTCCCCTTGGGAAGTGGGTGTGGTAGGGTTTCCACCTTTTAATTCCACCGGTGGGCTCAATTGTTGTACAATTTTTTGTAACCCGTTACGTATCGTTTCCAAGGTTGGGGGTTGTTCGTGTAGGGTCGAGAATAACGATCTTAGGGATCTTCCTAGGTCCTTATGGTGGGGAAGTTTTAGTTGGCAGTGGTGAGCATATAAGTTTGCGAGCGTAAAAACGCCACAATCGTTGCTGTAACGGCGTTGTTGGGGGCATTTATGGAAGTAAACCGTTAGGTCCGGCCACGAAGTATTTATTTTCTTGGTTAAGGTTTTCCGGACGATTGGGGATAGCGCTGAATCGTAAACGTGTAGTTCTGGTGTTGGGTTGTTCATCAATACCCCTGCACACCAGTGGCGATGTAAGAACAGTGGGACGTAAATATATGGATGTAGTTTAAATAGTGGTAACATATTATTTGCGTGTAATCGTTCAGGGTGTCGCTCTAAGGTGTCGGCAGGGAGTGTTGGTAAACAGTGTAAGGCGGCGTCTATTTCTTCATTACTAATTAACCCAGCCTCAATGGAACCTCCTTCTAGAGGTTTTCCACCTTGTTTCCCATTGGGGCTGGTTGTCCGTTTAAAGGGTAATTAGGTTGGTAAGGTTGTTGTTGTGGTACTTCATCCGCAAAATACCATCTCTCCCCGATTTTAACCCTTCTCCGGGCTCCATGTTTGCCCAGGGCCCAAGATGCTTTGCGTAATCGTGTTTCAAGTTCCTTAATGGTTGGGAGCTGGTGTTCTTTTAGAAACATATCGATCATTGTGGCCAACTCCCCGGATTCGACGTAACCGATCTGCTGGTTATCATGCCCGTACACTGCTATGGGGGCTGAGTCGCCTCCCCATAAGGGTATTGGTCGGCAGAACATGGCCTTCGTACCTCTTGCATGGGAGTTATCGTCCGCCCATACATCTGCGAATGGTTCACCTCCTTTCAAGTCGTTATTTTCGTCCTGAAGGGTCCGGAGGAATTCCAATAAGTACTCAGGGTGGTCTTTCCCTACCAGAGGGGTAGTCAGATTGTTGAAGAGGTGACCGTAGTGATTCCGAGTGGTCTCTTCCATCTCCGCTGCTATGCGCCATGTGTGGATGTATTCCATATCTGCGGGTGCCGCGTAAATTAAGTCGTACGCGAGTTCCTATCGCCCTTCTTTTCGGCATAACAAATACTCCAACCTGTAGGTGTGGAGGGGAGTTAGCCGTTTGGTTTTAAGCAGGTGTTCCATCTGCGTCTTCAGGGTCGTCTCCGCCCCTGGCTTGTTAAGGAACTCCTCCTGCGCTTTCAGGTACTCGTTGGCCCTTCTGGCTGTCACTTTGTACGGGTGACGGCGTTCCTCCATCTCTTGGAGGTAAAAGGCATCGGAGGCGGAACCAGTAGTTGTCTTTTCCGTTGTCACCAGCAGTTGAATCTGTTGGGACATAAGCTGCTGGTATCGCATTTCCAACTGGTCCGGCGTGAGGATCCCTTTTTTCGCTCTCACGTATTCCGTGGTGAGCGCGTCTTGGAGGGGTGCCAGCTTAATCCCTGTCAGGTAGACCGAGTCGAATAGTTCTTGAGTCGGCAAAGGTGGTGAGGACATGGTTATGGAAGTTTGCTTAAAAATATGGAAAAAAGAGGGACTAAAATTTCCTTCTATCTGGGACAAATACGAGAGAAGGGGGAGGCCAGAGAACAATTGATGATCAGTTTCTCGAGACGCGACAAACGGATAAAGGATTGTTATTATTATTATTATTATTATTATAAACTTTGGGAGGGAAAAAAATGGAAAAGAAAAAGGGAAAATGTATTTTTCGCTTTGTTGTTTGTTATTGTTCAATGTATTTTTTTTATTTTCTACATTTAATTAATTAATTAATTTATTATTATTGGGTATAGTGTGTGTACATATATATATTTATGATTATTACTTTTCTCTCTCTCTCTCCTTTTCTTTATTTTCATTTTTTTAAAAAAAAAGAGCTTTGACTACATAGAAGAAGAAAAGAAATAAAGGTAAAAAAAAAGGAATAAAAAAAAAAAGAGACAAAGCAAATAAGATATAAGAAAAAAAAGAAAATACTATTTCTTTTTCTTTACTATTATCATTATTATATTTGATTAAAAAACTTTTGTTTTATTTTTATTTTTTTTATTTGTTGTTGTTTACTTTTTTATTTTCACGCGCCTTCGAAGAAACAAATTTTACCGACTCGTAAAATAAAAAAAAATAAAAATAACAACTTTTCTTTTTTTATTCTATTTTTATTTCCCCCCGCGACTAATTTTCTCTTCTTGAAAAAATTTTTATTTTTATTTTTTTTTTTCGAATCTTTTCTTATTTATTTTTCTCGTTTTCGATTATTTTTATTTTTTTTGTTGATTTTTGTACTCTGAAGAAAAAAAAAAGAAGAAATAGTAAAATAAATAAAAAAAAAAAAGAATTATTTGTGAATTTTATAGAGAAAAAAATTACGAAAAAATAATTTTTTTTTACGTGTGTGTTTTTTATTTTACTTTAGAGAAGAAAAAAAAAAAAGCGATATCCAAAATACCAATTCTTTTATTTATTTTCATTATTATTATTATCTTTTTTTTTCTTTTTTGATCGAATTAATTAAATAAATTTATTTATTAATTGTTTTATTCGATAAAAGGCAAAAAGGAAAGAGAAAATAATAAAAAAAAAGAAATAATAGTGAAGAAAAAAAAAGAGTTATTTTTCTGTATCATCGGTTAATCACTTTTTATTATTATTTTTGATTTAATTTTTCAGACTATACTATTATTATTATTTAGTTATTTGTGATAATAATCACAATAATAACAATAATAAAAGCATTAGAAAAATATAAATTAAAACAAAAACAATAAAAAAAGAAAAACATATATATATATATATATATATATATATATTTTCATCACCGAGAAGAGTACGATTACTACTATTTTATTTTATTACTCAGAAGCAAACAAAAAAAAAAATTAAATTAAATTAATATTATATATATAGAAACATCAATTAATTCATCCAATATTTTTTATTTATTTATTTATTATTATTAATATAAATAAATTAATTAAAAGTATTCAATTAAAAGTATTCAACCACTATTAGAAAAATGCAAAGTCCTTCACATATAAAACACAATCCTTATTTTCATTATACGACTGATAATAATAATCATCATAATAATAATAATAACTATTATTTAAACAATAATAATAATCATAATAATCATAATAATAATAATAGGAATATATTTATTATATCCTCTGATCAGTCGCCAGTACGTGTACGAGCCGTAATGCGATGCCCTTCCCCTTCCACCTCCTTTTCCAAAAATAATAAAAATAATAA